>OY757026.1:80393816-80456702 GCA_963580285.1 Lucinisca nassula
TAAATCGAGAAGGCAATCTGTTGACTTTTGCTGTTATTTGAGAAGAAACTAAATGCCTGGAGATACCGCAGCAAAATTCTGACTATATTTCAAAGCCGGATAAGGCTTTCCAGTTCGTTGAAAACTATTTTCATCGAAAATTTTATGAATTTTTGTTTTCGGCGTCAAGTGTAGGTCTACGGAACAAAATATGTTACAATCACTTACTCATGCTAAAACTACGATTATTCAGCAGCATTTCTGCCAAATTGGACCCTATAACTCGGTCAAATAAACAAACTACGCACCACTAAAGAGACCTGGTGTCCAAAAAAATGCTGTCTCTGACTACAGATTGTTTTTTATACGACTGTCCACAAACACAGATCAGAGATTTCGAAGGCTAACATTGATGACAGATCAGAATTTCGTTTACATCTTCAATAAAGACGAATTCTGGATGACTTAACACCGGCAACTTCGGTGGAAGCTATGTCATGCTAGCTCCAGGGCATTACTTGTATTAATGCTGCAATTGAGTAACATAGAGGCTGCTCTATAATCATTTACATTTCCTGTCAACACACAAATCGTGCAATCAGTAGAAGCCTCCGTGGTGTAGTGGTTATGCTACTTGCCTTGTAAACCAGGATTCGCGGGATCGATCCTGGGAGACTTTCGGATGTGTCTTTAAACCGAGGTCCCGTCTCCTTAGGTGACCTTAGCTGTTAGTGAGACGTACAACTCTCGCGCTCTTTGTATTTCACTCTCTTGTGCAATCAGTAAACATCTGAGGCGTTATTTGTTTAATTTTCGTCTGCCTGCAAACTGTGCAGACCCAGATCAGACACTTCAGAATGCGGTAATGCGGCGTCTGATCAGGGCCAACACTGTTTGTAAAAAGCTGAACCATTTTCTGAGTAAATTATAAGAAAACACAGCCCGACACCCCTAAATATCGAAATGGACTCCTGCCATATATCAGATGGAAGATTCCATTTGGTACAAAAAGGGTTAACTTTAATTCTCTCGGCGCCGCTTGTGGGTTATATTGTATTTTTATAGGCGTGTTTTCATTATGTCCACACTTTCGGCTGAGTATTTAAACCGTATGACTTTAGCTGTTGGTGGAACACACACACACACACGCGCGCATGCACGCACGCGCACGCACGAACGCGCAAGTGCCCCTGCCCATCGGGGCTCGAAGAAATAAATGGGATGCATAATGCTTCCACGCAGAGCTGAAACCGACCGCACACGAGTACTGGTAAACCGATTTGAGGATCTAAGCCTGCCCAGGCAAAGCGGTGCAAATCGGACCGTCCATGCTCATAAACCCAATTGGTTTCATTTGGCGACATGACTTGAGGTGTCATTTCATCTCAATGTCGGGTAAAAGTCCCACAAGACTGGAAGCAACGTCTCCAAAATGACCTATACAGTGTTGACGGGGACGTTAAACCTCAAATAAAACAGACCAAAACCTATTACTATCATCATGTTTAATCATACTAAAGAAGTTTTTCCATTCGAACACGGAGCCACTTGTAGAGTTTACCGTTTCATTTTAGTGAAGCGTAAAACAAAAGTCCTAATGCCAAATATAGAGGAAAGTAGTACATTATTTGATTCAGCCACACTAACATGGAGCACTTCACATAACAAGTGCTAAACTAAACTGCAAATCTACACAAACAGATCACATTACTATAACACAGCCATGTGATATAGTGCTTTCTTTCATACCTCCAAAACGGTATATTCTGGTGAAAAAGTGTGATATTTTTATGTCCCCGGTAGCGATAGCGGGGACATATTGTTTTTGCCCTGTCTGTTTGTTGGTTTGTTGGTTTGTACGTGGACAACTTTAACGTTGGCCATAACTTTTGAACCTTTTGAGATAGAGCTTTCATATTTAGCCTGTGGGTTCCTTGTGACAAGACCTTCACATTCATGCAAAAAAAATTTGACCTGTGACCTTGACCTTGACCTTTGACCTACTTAAAAGAAAAAAATAACATTGGTCATAACTTTCGAACCACTTGAGATACAGCTTTCATATTTAGCATGTATGTTCCTTGTGACATAAGCTTTACATTCATGCAAAAAATTTTGACCTGTGACCTTGACCTTGACCTTTGACCTACTTAAAATAAAAAAATCACATTTTGGTCATACCTTTTGAACGGTTTGAGATAGAGCCTTCATATTTTGCATGTAGGTTCCTTGTGACAAGAGCTTAACATTCACACAAAAAATTTTGACCTGTGACCTAGACCTTGACCTTTGACCTTCATAAAAAAAAAAGTTAACATTGGTCATAACTTTTGAACCGTTTGAGATACAACCTTCATATTTAGCATGTATGTTCCTTGTGACAAAAGCTTTACATCCATGCAAAACAATTTGACCTGTGACCTTGACCTTGACCTTTGACCTACTTAAAATATAAAAATAACATTTTGGTCATAACTTTTGAACGGTTTGAGACAGAGCCTTCATATTTTGCACGTAGGTTCCTCTTGACAAGAACTTTACTTTCACACAAAAAAATTTGACCTTGACCTTGACCTTTGACCTACTTAAAAGAAAAAATAACATTGGTCATAACTTTCGAACCACTTGAGATACAGCCTTCATATTTAGCATGTATGTTCCTTGTGACATAAGCTTTACATTCATGCAAAAAAATTTGACCCTTGACCTTGACCTTTGACCTACTTAAAATAAAAAAATCACATTTTGGTCATTACTTTTGAACGGTTTGAGATAGAGCCTTCATATTTTGCATGTAGGTTCCTTGTGACAAGAGCTTTACATTCACACAAAAAATTTTGACCTGTGACCTTGACCTTTGACCTACATAAAAGAAAAAAGTTAACATTGGTCATAACTTTTGAACCGTTTGAGATACAGCCTTCATATTTAGCATGTAGGTTCCTTGTGACAAAGGCTTTACATTCATGCAAAAATTTTGACCTGTGACCTTGACCTTTTACCTACTTAAAAAAAATAAACATTTTTGGTCATAACTTTCGAATCGTTTGGGATAGAGCTTTCATATTTGGCATGTAGGTTCCCTGTGATTAAGGTTTTTCATTTATGCAAAATGTTTGGACCATGACCTTGAAATTTGACCTACTTAAAAGAAAAAAATAAAATTGTCCATAACTTTTGAACCGTTTAAGATAGAGCCTTAATATTTGGCATGTAGGTTCCTTGTGACAAGAACTTTACCTTCATGCAAATTTTTTTGACCTGTGACCTTGACCTACTTTAAAGAAAAAATATTATTGTTCATAGCTTATGAACCGTTTAAGATAGAGCTTTCATATTTGGCATGTGAGTTTCTTGTGTCAAGGGCTTCCCACACAAACATCTTGAACTCTGAGCAACTTTGAATAAAAAATGACCATGCCCGGGGACATGTTCGTGTTTCACAAACACATCTTGTTCTTTTCAATACTCCAAACATATGTTGAGGGTGCTCGTGAGGACTGTTGCATTGAGAAGGTATGACGAGAACCCAAAACCTATGTCTTTAAACAGAAATAAGAAAAATAATGTGTCCCCCTGTAAACAAAGGTTTTCTCTATATAAGCAAGTTGTAGAGGGGTGTTCATTACACGGACTTAACGTGATGAGAACCACAGCCTCAGTGTTACTCAGATTATGGCTCTTGTCTTGTACGGGAATATAACCCACAAGCGGCGCCGAGTGAAGTAAAATTAACCCTTTTTGTACCAAATGGAATCTTCCACATTATATATGGCAGGAGTCCATTTCGATATTTAGGGGTGTCAGGCTGTGTTTTCTTCAGAATTTATTCAGAAAATGGTTCAGCTTTTTTACAAACAGTGTAGGCCCTGATCAGACGCCGCATTACCGCATTCTGAAGTGTCTGATCTGGGCCTGCACTGTTTGCAAAGGTACCTCTTTAGGGGTTTCTGGTACTGAATTGGTTAACACAGACACATGTACAATCTTGTTGTACATGGTCGCCTCTGCACCGTTTGCATTCTGAAGTGTCTGATCTGGGCCTGCACTGTTTGCAAAGGTACCTCTTTAGGGGTTTCTGGTACTGAATTTGTTAATTCAGACGCACGTACCATCTTGTTGTTCATGGTCGCCTCTGCACCGTTTGCATAACGACCTATTTAATGTTCATTATTGCATTGTGCAACCTTGTTCGTGCAATAAAAATACATGGCGTTTGATGTTACAAAAATGGCACAAAAATTCGCACGAACGTCAGCTGTTTACTTTCAATATCGAATTCCTAACTAATTACACCCCAGAGTGTCGCCCCCGCCCATAGGGGCTTGAAGAAATATATGGGCTGCATGATGCTTCCACGTAGAGCTGAATCCGGCCCGCACTAGTACTGGTAAACCGCTTAGAGGATCTAAGCCTGTCCAGGAACCGCGATGCGAGGCGGACCGTCCATGCTAATTAACCCTATTGATTTCTTTGGGCGACAGGGCTTGAGATGTCATTCCATCTCAGTGTCGGGTAAAAGTCCCACAAGATTGGAAGCAACGTCTCCAAAATGACCTTTACAGTGTTGACGGGGGCATTAAACCTCAAATCAAATCAATCATTCACCTCCATAGACTTTTAGGACAGTTTGGATCTTGAATTTTGGGATCTGAATTCCTGTTCAGTTGACTGTTTACAGTTCATGTTAAAGGTTCAATCAGCGTAGTGTTGTTACAAACAAACAAATTACAACACAGAAATCGCTGAGCCGTGTAACATCTAGGTAAGTACAGGCAGAAGAAAATTAAACAAATAACGCCTCAGATGTTAACTGATTGCACAAGAGAGTGAGAGAGAAAGAGCGCGAGAGTTGTACGTCTCACTAACAGCTAAGGTCACCTAAGGAGACGGGACCTCGGTTTAAAGACACATCCGAAAGTCTGGAGAAGCCCGGGATCGATCCCGCGAATCCTGGTTTACAAGGGAAGTAGCATAACCACTTAGGAGACTTCTACTGATTGCACAATTTGTGTGTTGACAGGAAATATAAATGATTATAGAGCAGCCTCTATGTTACTCAATTGCAGCATTATTACAAGTAATGCCCTGGAGCTGGCATGAAATAGCTTCCACCGAAGTTGCCGGTGTTTAGTCATCCAGAAATCGTCTTTATTGAAGATGTAACCGAAATTCTGATCTGTCATCAATGTTAGCCATCGAAATCTCTGATCTTTGTTTGTGGACAGTCGTATAAAAAACAATCTGTAGTCAGAGACAACATTTTTTTGGACACCTGGTCTCTTTAGTGGGGCGTAGTTTGTTTATTTAACCGAGTTATACGGTCCAATTTGGCAGAAATGCTGCTGAATAATCGTAGTTTTAGCATGAGTAAGTGGTTGTAACATATTTTGTTCCGTAGACGTACACTTGACGCCGAAAACAAAAATTCATAAAATTTTCGATGAAAATATTTTTCAACGAACTGGAAAAGCCTTATCTGGCTTTGAAATATAGTCAGAATTTTGCTGCGGTATCTCCAGGCATTTAGTTTCTTCTCCAATAGCAGCAAAAGTCAATAGATTGCCTTCTCGATTTATACAAACAAAAAAACTTCACCTACCCTTTCTATGGAACGTTTTCCGCGATCTGTCTTAGAGACAGTAATCTGTCTTCGACGCAGCCGGTTGTACGGTGTGGATAAGGAGGCAAGATAAGGGTAATTTTGGGATTTTTTTTTTTCAATTTCTGAATAAGAAAATCAAACCATATATTGTACGTACTTGTAAGAATCGCCATATATGTAACCTCCATTAAACCGCCATCCTGGGAAAACTCCAAAATTGGCTGTTTAAGGGAGGTGGCTGTTCAACAGAGGGAAATGTCTGAGATGATGTATGGCTTTTTATCGACAGACAAAAAAATAGTGATTATTGACGACAGCTCAATATGGATGTACTAAAAGAAAAATAAATGATGGAGAGGTGTCATCTGACACCTCTCAATCATTTATGTTTCTTTTCAGATGCGTATATTGTATTTATGCATATATCACAATGGTAGTTTTGAGAAAAATAAATTTTGAAATAAATAAATAAACCAGAAGAGAAATTCCTATTTTATATCCGATTTTTTGCTTTTGAGTTAACTCTGGCTGTTAGTAGAGGGAATTTAGATTTGGTAAAATGGCTGCAGGCTGGAGGAGAGAGGTGGCTGCTGAGCAGAGATAAATATATAGTAAAATGCTGTGAGAGGAATTATTGTGGCTGCTGAAGAGAGGTGGCTGCTAAACAGAGGTGACCATTAGTGGAGGTTTTACTGTAATAATAATGATGATGATAGTTATGTAGCGTCTGCCGGGTCGTCCACGAGATCTAGCATCGGGTCACCCATCCAGGTCCATTGCTTAACTTCGTGAATTAGGCAACCACTACAGCGGGGATGTAGAAGAGGTAAAGTGCGAACAATTTGACCTGAGACTGACCTTTATGCATGGAATAAATTAGCCAATGCTATCGCCTAATACGTCGGCTTTCGTAAACTTTCGTGAATTGTCAGCATCACGTGAATAGCGGCACATTTACCGACCTCTGTGTATTGTATAACAATATCGCCATCTTCGGAAAACGGCGAAGATAAATGCATACTATGAGTTGCTCGTGAATCAAGACAACATTTTTGGTTTGGGTTGTACGGCCCTTTCAAGATTATTTCACTCATATCGAGCCGATCTTTAATCAGAGGTGGACGAAAACCGGAGTACCCGGAGAAATACCATCTGACTTTCCGTTGCAGAACTTGGCCTCTCACATGTGACCCGAGCCAGGCTCGAATCCACAGCGATGAGGGACCTAATGATTAAGAGTCAGCGCTTGTATTCAATATACGCCATGGAGGCCCGTGAATCAAGTCAATAACACTAGTCGCGTCGCTACAATAGCGATCCTGTAACGCTTTTCCGAGCAGTACGTTTCTTACTTACAATGATAAAAAAGGGTTCAAAAGAGATATAAGATAAATAGAATTTTCCGTTAGGCTGCCTGCCTGATGATTATGTTTAAACACATTTAAAACTACCTTGTTTAAGCTATAAAATGTTATTATCAATTCATTGTAACGCAAAAAAAAAATGGAATCAAGCTTAAATCAGCACAAAGAGTATATGTGGGTTCAGCCTGCCCTAATAAACCTTCCCGTTATTTGGACCTTCAATTAACCCAAACCATTCAACTGGGAACCTCCTTCTAACACCAAACACTGGTCCAGCCTGGCTAACACTTGAGCTTAAAACACTTCTGCTTCCCAAGAACTATGCCTGAGCCTCGTCGTCCAGGCTATTGCAATGAACGTCGTGAACGGGTTTCAACAATCGCAGTGAGCGTTCAAACCACCAAGCCTCAGACGAGTTCAGCACTAGTATGAATTTAAACACTAAGGGCAAAATCTATCGCAATGATCGCTACTTACCCTATTATGTCTAAGTTCGTGCCACGAAGCTATTTATTTGTTTTACCTGTATATTTACACCTTATGTGCGCTCTCTTCGAAGAAGTCGGACAAAGATCCCCCTTTACCACGCTGAGCAGTCGTATTTATACTGACTCGTGGTCTGTTCCCAATGTGAACAAGGGGACGGCAGGTTGAAACCAAATTACAGATTATCCTTTGAATGCGATTTTACAACTGAATCTACCTATGATAAACTTTAAATCATTTCCTCTATATATTCAAAGATAATTGCTTCCATGCATGTAACCCAGAATGACAGATAGTTTCTATCGGAAATATCCTGTTATCCCTATAAAATCAATACTTTAATCTATTCTCGATCCTTTTCGGTTTTTATCGTTGTCAAAAAGAAAGATGGCTGCGCCCAGCATAATTTCATTTCCGGGATAACAAAATCTCGGTAAAATGGTAAATTAAGACAGTACAACCCATGGATCTATCATTTTTAGACATTTCAGAACATCGATGACCACGGAGAGTAAAACAGGCATCTCTCACAGGTAAGTTATGCTGTTGAAATCGGTGCGTAGGTAACTTTCTACCTGTATATTTGCCCCACTACCCACGCCTCCGACATCATGCGCCCCGCATGAATTATGATTAAAACTGGGTAAAACTCATTCAAACAAGACTTTTTAATTGTACATACATATTTTTTATTATTATTATTATTGTTACTAAACTGAATACCTTTTCAGCTTAAGGAGTAAATGTCTCTCATTCATTTGTGTTGGACAATATAGATGCTTTGTTACATCCATGCTTAAACTAGCATGGATCTATATGGAATTGACTCATACCTTGTCAATTTCACATAACTTGAAGTTTAAACTGAATGGAATCTTCCAAGGTGTGAGTAAAATCCATATTTGGTCTGACACATTTCACCACACATGTTGCACTGATATGGATCCCTGTGATTGTGCCACCCGCGGTGTATGGAATAAATGATCTCATCATCAAATGATATTTGACAGTGTTCACACTTTAAAGACATGGCTGCAGAAACTTGGGTTTCCTTGTCCTGTGTGTTTATTGCCACTTTGGTTTTTCTCAGTTCCTGGTTTACTGAGCCACTGTCATTTTGCTGTACCTTGGGTTTCGCTACCATCACAGTTCAATCTTTCTCACTTACTTTCTTCTTGATTGGGGCCATTACAGGTTGAGGCTCACATGGTTTTCTTTTGATACGCCCAAGTGTAGGTACTTCATCCTCTATCTTTTCTGTCTCCTCTTCCTCACCACTTGACTCAGCCTTATCTGTCTCTACTGATTTACTTGGGCTCAAACTTTCTGTATCACTAAAATCTAACACAACTTCAGGATCATTGTCCCAGTCCTCACTAAGTTCCATGTTGTGTTTTGAAGTAGCTGGCGCTGCATCACTAACTGCAGATGTGACAGTCTCCGAAACTGGATGAAACTTAGCTTTATGTTTCCTCATGTAAGAGACCTTGCTAAGGGGTGTGAAGCATACATCACATTGAATTACTTTAGGTGCCTCAGTACTAGTCTTTCTACATTCTTTAACATGGTCCATGAACTTTTCAAGTTGTACATCTTTCCTGCAATTTGGACAGGTAGCTCGCTTTCTCTTTGTCTGCTTGGTGTTAGGCATTTCTCTGAAAACAGAAAATACGGATAAATTAACTCGCATCCATCTTGGTTTTCTTACAACCCGTTTGCACCTAGTTTCTACAAAAGAATTTTCGTTTTCAGCATTTTCGGATAATTCAAGTTTCTCAGTTGGTGCATCAGAATTTGCTCTGTTGGTGCATAAAAGGGCTCTTTATGTGCTTCAAAGGGCTCTGCTTGAGCTTGTTCTTGGTCAGACAAGTCTGAAGCTTCTGTTGCCCTTAGTAAAATGTGTTTTCTTATTTTGCGGACTACTTGCAATGTGCCATTTCTCCCGCAATTTATCTCCAGAAGTACATCTGACAGTTTTTTATTGACCTGAAACGGACCCTTCCAAAAGGATGCAAGTTTGCTTGATTGTCCAGTTTTCTTAACGGGAAAATACACAAGTACATGGTCTACTGCATTGAAGCTTTCAAATGATACCCTTTTATCATGAGCATGGACAAACCTAAGTGTTCTCTTACAAATCTATGAACTGGTTCTAACCTATCTGGGAGTTCCCATACCCATGTGCTGACAGGGCTTTGTTTTACATTAGGGGGCATTTGAAAAATCACATCAAGTGGGGTTCGGGTGTTATGACCAAACATTAACACATTTGGGCTTGTTCATGTTCAGTAGCCCTATGAGCCATTGTTACGTAAGGGAGAAGGAGGTCCCAGTTGGAATGATTCGCATTGCTATGGGCTCGGAGCATTGAACAAAGAGTTTTGTTATAACGCTCTACCATTCCACCAGATTGAGGATGGTATGGAGTGGTACGCGTTTTATCAATATGAAGTAGTTCACACATTTCATAGAATAGCCTACCATCGACCTGGCGTCCTTGATCTGAGTGGATTTGCTCAGGGATTCCGAACCTTGAGACAAATTGTTCTTTCACAACCGGACACATAGATTTTCACATCCTGTTCAATGCCTGGCCAGTAGTAGTTTTGTCGAACTTTACTTAGTGTTTTCTTTATACCGAGATGTCCTGAACTCTTTAAAACATGCGAAAACTTGAGCACAAGTCTCCTTTGTGACTGTGGTACTACTGCCTGCCATATTACCGTATCTTTGTCTGGTTCTTCGTATCTTCGGGCTAAAACCCGCCATGGATTTCTAACTTAGGCCAATGCCCAAGTAGTGCTTTTACAGAATATCCTTCACTAGCTATGACCTTTGGTTCCGGTTTTTCTCCGCTATCGACCCAGTTTCTAATAAGTGAAACATCCCTGTCCTCTTCCTGCAATGTTTTTAGATCAAGCGTTACCGGATTAGAACTTTCTATGACATTTAGTATTTGTGTATAATCTCTCTGATTCTTTTCACAATACGCACATGGTATTCTACTAACTCAATCCGCATTCTGGTGGGACCTTCCTGGTCTATGCTCAACTTTCATATCATAAGATGACAGCACTTCAATCCAGCGAGCCGTCTGCCCTTCTGGATTCCTAAAATTCATAAGCCACCTTAAACTACTATGGTCTAACTTCTTGCCATACAAATAATGTTTGAAGTGTTTAACATATGTCACAAGAGCTAATAAATCTTTTCTAGTTACGCAATAACTGCGCTCTGACTTTGTTAGCTTCCTACTTGTGTATGCTATTGCATGTTCTTCGCCATTGATTTTCTGTGAGATTACTGCTCCTATAATTTGATCACATGCATCTACATCCAGTATGAAGCTTTGTGTGAAGTCCGGGTGAGCAAGAACTCGTGTTTTAGTTAGCTTTGACTTTAAATCCTGAAACGCAGTTAGGCATTCCTGTGTGAACTTGAATTTTCGGTATTTCTCTATCAGTTTAGTTCGAGATTTGGCGATCTCAGAGAATCTGTATATAAATCTTCTGTTGTAGCTACAGAGCCCCAGGAAAGACCTAACTTCTTTCACATTTTGGGGTACCGGCCAGTTTTTAATGCACTCTGTTTTACTTGGCTCTGTAGTGATCCCTTCTTCTGATATTATATGTCCCAAGAATTCAACTTTCTTTCCATGTAACATTGGGTAACATTCCGTCCACTTGGTGAAGTAGTCTGATACTACAAGCACATATTTATTTCCCCTTTCTGTTACTGGTAATTTACCCATAATATCAACAGCGATCCTTTCCAATGGATTACCGCCTCGGGCCATTTGCATGGATGCTCTTTTTGTGGGTATAGGCTCTTTTGCCTTTTGGCAGGTTTCACAACCGGATACATAGATTTTCACATCCTGTTCAATGCCTGGCCAGTAGTAGTTTTGTCGAAATTTACTTAGTGTTTTCTTTATACCGAGGTGTCCTGAACTCTTTAAATCATGCGAATACTTGAGCACAAGTCTCCTTTGTGACTGTGGTACTACTGCCTGCCATATTACCTTGTGTCTGGTTCTTCGAATCTTCGGGTTAAAACCCGCCATGGATTTCTAACTTAGGCCAATGTCCAAGTAATGCTTTACAAAATATCCTTCACTAGCTATGACCTTTGGTTCAGGTTTTTCACCGCTATCGACCCAGTTTCTAATAAGTGAAACATCCCTGTCCTCTTCCTGTAATACTGTTAGAACAAGCGTTACCGGATCAGAACTTTCTATCACATTTACTTTTTGTGTATCATCTCTCTTATTCTTGTCACAATACGCACATGGTATTCTACTAACTCTATCCGCATTCTGGTGGGACCTTCCTGGTCTATGCTCAACTTTCATATCATAAGATGACAGCACTTCAATCCAGCGAGCAATCTGCCCTTCTGGATTCCTAAAATTCATAAGCCACCTTAAACTACTATGGTCTGTTCTTACAAGAAACTTCTTGCCATACAAATAATGTTTGAAGTGTTTAACATATGTCACAAGAGCTAATAACTCTTTTCTAGTTACGCAATAACTGCGCTCTGGCTTTGTTAGCGTCCTACTTGCGTATGCTATTGCATGTTCTTCGCCATTGATTTTCGGTGAGATTACTGCTCCTATACTTTGATCACATGCATCTACATCCAGTATGAAGCTTTGTGTGAAGTCCGGGTGAGCAAGAACTCGTGTTTTAGTTAGCTTTTACTTTAAGTCCTGAAACGCAGTTAGACATTCCTGTGTGAACTTGAATTTTCGGTTTTTCTCTGTCAGTTTAGTTCGAGGTTTGGCGATCTCAGAGAATCTGTATATAAATCTTCTGTAGTAGCTACAGAGCCCCAGGAAAGACCTAACTTCTTTCACGTTTTGGGGTACCGGCCAGTTTTTAATGCACTCTGTTTTACTTGGCTCTGTACTGAAGCCTTCTTCTGATATTATATGTCCCAAGAATTCAACTTTCTTTGCAAACAGTTGACATTTTCTAGCCTTCAACTTTAACCCAGCTTCCTCCTTCACCTAGGTTTTTGACCATATCTTCAAACGTTTTCCCACACACTATAATATCATCTAGGTATATTAAGCATGTCTCCCAATGAAGCCCAGCCAAGACTGTTTCTATCAGCCGCTCAAACGTGGCTGGAGCATTGCAGAGCCCAAACGGTAGGACCTTAAATTCGAAAAATCCTTTTCTACTAATAAATGCAGTTTTCTTCCTATCACTAGGGCCTTCTGTGGTGGATTATTTATGTTGTTGTTTGTTACTAACTGGTTGTATCACTTGTGTCTTTTTATTTTGGATGGCCATATGGCCATTTTGTGGGGAAGTAGTAGTGCTTTAGTACTCCTGTTCTGCCAATATCATCATCATTTTCCGAGAACACCGAGGAATACTTATTCAAAAGCTTAGCTACCTGGTTTTGCTGTTCACCATTCATACCTTCTACAGTTCTTTTATATAAATCTGTTAAATTTTCTGGCACTGTTTGTCTTCTCTGTGAACTTGTTGGTTTTACCCTCTGAACCGCCGAAACTGAGCTCGCTTTAGCTAAAATTGTTCCAGGGTATATGCCACAGATCTCAGCAGTCATATTCATCACACGTATTGGCACTTTATCTTGGCTGAATGCGAGTGTTCTGGCGACTAGAGCCTTTCCTTTCTTTAGAAAACTTTCAGAAGGTTCAATAATGCACAGGTTATCATTGTTAAGTGATGATTCAACCATTGTCCCACAGATGATTCTCTCAGACAGAGGTGGTATTTGAACCATCTCACTTGCGATTATCTTACTACATCCAACATACCCTAAACAATCTAGCTGTATAGTCTGGCCCTGAATAGTGAGAGGACCCTGGGCCACATCGATCCTACAATCCATCTTTTTAAGGAAATCTAACCCAACAATCAAAGTAGAAGTAAAACAAAGATCAGGAATTGATACAATTAACTTACTCCATCCATTAAAGACACCAAAGGGAAAGAAATACAAACATTAAGCGACCAGACCATAATGGAAACCTAAACAAAGGAAGGCCATATGGACAGTTACTTTCCCACAAAATGGCCATATGGCCATCCAAAATTAAAAGACACAAGTGATACACACAGTAAGTAACAAACAACAACATAAATAAATCGCCACAGAAGAGCCGCCTTGGAACGGTCAGTGGAAGATTTCCACTGGGGGGCTTAAATCGATTTTACGTGGCCACAATCCTCGCCCTTACTTCCGTCGCGATTTAGACAAATAATTTGTTCAGTCCGTATGAAGGCCTCCTAACTCATCAGTGCAACATCTCCGTGAACACAGAAATCAAAGAACCACAGAGGTGAGACAACGGTGAGGACTCGACAGCAAGAAACCACTGAAATGCTGGAGCAAAAGAAAACCAACAGTTAGACTCCGATGAGCCCGACCATTTTCAATGTTTGCTACTATCACATCTATATAGCATATCGATTTGGCCATCTTTATTTGGACTCTTGCTTTTCCGCTTACTTCAATTGGACTACCTGTTGCGGTAGAAATAACTTGAGAAAAAGGTGTCAAAGCTGATGATGACTGATCTACTAATTCCCAAACCTTTGTTGAAATAATAGTCAGAGTTGCTCCCGTGTCTACCAAACAATAGACCGGCTGATCATTTACTACAGCTGCTGCATACAGGCCTCAATTATTTGTTCCCGGCACTTTAACACATTAGTTGCCGTTTTTTTCTAAGAATTTGGGCTGATCCTCTGTATTCTTCTGGCCTTCTGTCTTCCTTGGATTCTGATTACAGTCCCTTATCAGATGTTCAATTGAGCCACATTGTTAACACTCCCTTAAAAGTCGTCGCCGTCTTGGCGGAGATTGTGGTTTGGAAAATGGCCTCTGTTGCTTTTGTGGTCCATAGCCACGAGTGTCCCGTGATTGACCTGGTTATCTAAAGCCCCTGTAACCTGGTGTCTGGGCCTTGAGTGTTTTGAGATCTTCCTGAATGAGTTTCAGAGTGCTAGTCGATTTCTCCATGCTATCACTTGAACTTTCTGCTCGAGTATCCGTGGTATTGGTTGTGCACAGATACCCTTGGCCTTCTGCCTTCCTTCGCTCTGCTCTGTTGAAGGCCTCCAGCTCCACTGCGTGTCTGACAGCATCATTAAGATCTTTTGGCCTAGCCTGTTTCACCCTCAGCCTCATATCCGAACTATGCAACGCATCAATAAGCTGTTCTTTCGCTAGGGTTTCTCTGACATCGTATGGGGCTGTAGGATATGCAAGGTTCTTCTTATTTCTTGACCCAGTTTCTGATGCACTTTGTCTGCGTTCCCTAAGCTGGACTCTATACAGTTCAGTTTTATTTGGGGGAGCAAACCGTTCTTGTAAGGCAAGCACCAGCTTGTCATAGTCATTTGAATTAGTTGAAATATTACCGAACACCCCTTGCGCTTGGCCCCTCAATGATACAGCCAAGTAAAAACTTTTTTCTGTTTGATTCCATCCACTTATTTCAGCGACAGCGTCAAAATGGGCCTTGTTGTCCAACCAGGAGCATGTCCCATCGAAAGTTGCTGGCTTAACTTTCACATTACGACTTCCGGGAAGTTTAGATTGAGTAGCACTTGATGTTAAAGTTTGGGGTTCAGCCGTACTTGGTGTTGAGGTTTGGGGCTCAACCTTACTGCTCTTAGTAGGCTGTGGTAATGGTGTGAAACTTCCTATATATATGCTATTTTCATCATATAAATGCAACTTAGGTATTTCTAGTGTCTCAAAACTAACCCTATGGCTTTCGGGTATGTCTGGCAGATGTCTCCTTGGCTTCTTTTTACCAGTTTCAACTTGTTTGGCGCATCCTTTTTGCTCCAGCTCTAACTGGCGAAGCTCACGCTCCAGTGTCAAAATTTCACTGCGAATAAGACTAGCCTCAGTCTTTCTCTTCATAACTTCTATCTGTTTCTCAAGCAATTTCATTGAGGTTTCAAACCTATCAGAATGATCAATTCTGTTCCTCTATGAATATACGTATAGGTCCGTGATACAATACATATATCAAAATATCCCACCGCTGCCACCACTGTAACGTTTTTCGCCGAGCGGTACGTTTCTAACTTACAATGATAAAGGGGTTCAAAAGAGATATAAGATAAAAATAATTTTCCGTAAGGCTGCCTGCCTGATGATTATTTTTAAGGTTATTATCAATTCATTGTAACGCAAAAAATAAAAAATGGAATCAAGCATAAATCAGCACAAAGAGTATATTTGGGTTCAGCCTGCCCTAATAAACCTTCCCGTTATTTGGACATTCAATTAACCCAAACCATTCAACTTGGAACCTCCTTCTAACACCAAACACTGGTCCAGCCTGGCTAATACTTGAGCTTAAAACACTTCTGCTTCCCAAGAACTATGCCTGAGCCTCGTCGTCCAGACTATCGCAATGATCGTCGTGAACGGGTTTCAACAATAGCAGTGAGCGTAGAAACCACCAAGCCTCAGACGAGTTCAGCACTTGTGTGAACTTAAACACTAAGGGCAAAAGCTATCGCAATGATCGCTACTTACCCTATTATGTCTAAGTTCGTGCCACGAAGCTATTTATTTGTTTTACCTGTATATTTACATCTTATGTGCGCTCTCTTCGAAGAAGTCGGACAGAGATTCCCCTTTACCACGCTGAGCAGTTATATTTATACTGAATCGTGGTCTGTTCCCAATGTGAAGAAGGGGGTTGCAGGTTGAAACCAAATTACAGATTATTCTTTGAATGCGATTTTACAACTGAATCTACCTATGATAAACTTTAAAACATTTCCTCTATATATTCAAAGATAATTGCTTCCATGCATGTAACCCAGAATGACAGATAGTTTCTATCGGAATTATCCTGTTATCCCTTCAAAATCAATACTTTGGTCTATTCTCGGTCCTTTTCAGTTTTTATCATTGTCAAAAAGAAAGATGGCTGCGCTCAGCATAATTTCATTTCCGGGTTAACAAAATCTCGGTAAAATGGTAAATTAAGACAGTACAACCCATGGATCTATCATTTTTAGACATTTTAGAACATCGATGATCACGGAGAGTAAAAGAGGCATCTCTCACAGGTAAGGTATGCTGTTGAAATCGGTGCGTAGGTAACTTTCTACCTGTATATTTGTCACACTCCTATAGCATGACTGTGGATGTGGTCTTTATCAATAAACGTTGCAATAATAAAGTTACATTAAGAACACATGGTTCCCAAGGATGACACGCCCGCGTACTGTTTAGCTCACCTGACCGAAAGTCATGATGAGCATTTGTGACCGTGAGATGTCCCGCGTAGTCGTTCTTTTGGCGTCGTGGGTCATGCATTGTGCGTAAACTTTCCTTATGAAAACTCTAGAGGCTACAGTTTAGTCCAATCATTATCAAACTTGGTCAGATGGATTATCTCGGTCAAGTCGAATATGGGTAATGTCGGATCAAAACGCAGGTCATAGAACATCCTTGTGAACACTTGAGGTCCCAGGTTTAGTCCCATCATCATCAATCGTGCTCAGAAAGATCATTTTAACAATATCTCGGTCAAGTTTTAATATGGGTCATGTCCAGTCAAAAGGTAGGTCAGTAGGTCAAATGATATTTAAAAAGTATGTAAACACTGTAGAAGCCACAGTTTAGTCCAATCATCGCCGAACTTGCTCAGAATAATCATTCGCCCCCGCCCATCTGGGCTTAAATAATGCTTCCACGCAGAGCTGAAACCGACCACACATGAGAACTGGTAAACCGCTTAGAGGATCAAGCCTGCCCAGGCAAAGCTGTGCGAGTAGGACCGTCGATGCTTATAAACCATATTGGTTTCATTGGGCGACAGGACAGGGCTTGAGAAGTCTCGAGTAAAAGTCTCACGAAATTGGAAGCAACGTCTCCAAAATGACATATAAAGTGTTGATGGGGACGTAAAATGTCAAATCAAACAAACAAATCAGAATAATCATCTTGACAATATCGCGGTCGAATTTGAATATGGGTCATGTCCGGCAAAAAAAGTAGTGAAGGCAATGATTAGGAATCGATACAATTAACCCACACCACCAATCAGAGACACCAAAGGGAAAGAAACACAAACATTAAATAACTAGACCCTAATGGAAACATCAATAGCGGAAAGCCAAAAGGACAGTTACTTTCCCACAAAATGACCAATTGGCTATCCAAAACTAAAGGATATAAGCGATACACACACTCATAGACAAGCCATAACAAAATAAACCACGACATAAGAAGAAATTCAAATGGGGTGGGGTGAGGTCCGCTTGAAGGCTTCATAACTCGTCAGTGCAACATCTCCAAAAACACAAAAATCAAACAACAGAGACCACACCGGTTACCGCGGTTAAACGTGACGCGACTGAGTACAACAAACGCTACTGTTTGTTTTTTTTTTGACGGAAGAAAAGTGCGAGTACAATGTTTCCTTTATTTTGTCGAACATATCACGATTTACGTTTTTCTTTTGGTTTTGCGATAACAACAAATTGTGTTTTTGTTGTTTTGTCCAACTTTTAAGTTATGACACTGTCAGAGAAGGAAAATCAAAGCCATAAATTAGGCCAAAATAAGTAGAAAAACAAAACTTCAAGTTTTAAGGGTCTATCAATAAAAATAAATGGCATATACACGAGCATTCTTGGGTTTTTCATCTCTCTAGGCATCGAAGTAAGTATACTATTTTTAATAATTTATACAAATAATTTAAATCAGAATCGTACCGACTACCTTGAAACACGGGTACACCCTACCACGGATCATCTGTTGTGTTTTGGTATATTAGTCGCAAATAAGATTGACTAGGCGGAGCTATCGTTTGTACCTGCCTTAGAAATATTCCATTAACAAAAAAGTAAACCAAGTCACCTGATTGTGTGAATTCAACTGTAACACAACTATAGCTGTGGCGTATATGACCATTTTGTCCGCTTGTAGAAAGCGTGCGAAATGCACTCTACCGAATCTTCTGTTGAACTCGGCGAATTTGACATATATTGACAACACCTGAATAGCCCCGCCTAGTCAATCTTATCTACGACTACTATACACTAAACACGGAACAAATGGAACAACCGAATCTGGACGTTTTTACCCATTATAAGCGCCATTTTTCAAGAAATAGCCAAGATGAATGGTACATATTTGCCATTTAGTTCAAAACGTACAATATGTACAGTATGCGCTTAGCCATTCCTCAAACAAAAAATGTTTTGGGTTCTACGGTGTGTTTATAACATGGAGACAACTGTTTTCAACAGATGCACAATAAACAGTCGCTATAATCCATCAAAAATGTCACATACAAAATAACCCGTTTGTTTGTTTGAATTCAGCTTTAACACCCCCGTCAACACTATTAAGGTCATTTTGGAATTGTTTCCAATTGTGCAAGACTTTTCATCCGTCATTGAGATTTTACGACATCTCAAACCTACCGCCCAGGAGAATAATATGGTCCACATGTATATGAAGGAACGGTCAGACTCGCACCACTTTGCCTGGGAAGACTATGACCTTCTAAGTGGTTAACCACTAGTCCTGTGCGACGGGTTTCAGCTCTGTGTGGAAGTATCATGCAGCCCATTGATTTCCCCAAGCAGCGGTGGGGGACCCAACATAAACATGTAAACAATATAAAACTATAGAGGGACCGTTCAAATAGCCAACAATGCGCTATACTGAGCAAAACCAACTTCAATGGGACAACACTCACAGTGCAACCACAAGAATCTGTAAAATAATTTGTTAGTACAGAAGTTGCGCATGCACATAGGCGATTAAATTTTGCGACAAACGAAAGACTAGCCCCGTTTTACAAGTTCTTGCACTCCAGACGAGGAAATCCTAGATTTTACCCTGGGATAGAAACTTTTATCCTACCCGGGTTTTCAATGAAGGGATAGTATTGAGGTCGAGAATTCTGAGGTGTTTAACTCAAACGCTGCCCGTAATGCGACGTCACTAAACGTCACAATAGACTTTAGCCGTCGAAGTGACCGCATATTCAAAATCTACGTTTTAAGATTAAAGTAATGCAAGAAAAAGAATCTGAAATGGGTGTGCCATGACATTTTTCTTTGGTAATTATTCTGTTTTACTCACCTCATAAACAAGGGGTCCTGGTTTCGATTTTTGGCTTCTCCAAACTTTCTGACGAGTCGTTAAACTGAGGTCCCCTCTCTGTATAAACGTAGCGGGTTGCTGGGACGGATAACTCAAAATACACATACGGTCATTCTCTCTCTTTCAATGACTCAAGAAGGGCGGTTGTCAAATTCTGGCGTAAGAATATGCGCTGTGCTGGTTAACCGTTTATGTATTTATAAGCCTTCAGGGAAGACCAACTGGCTCGGTGTGACCTAAATAGGGTTTGCTGGGCTGTTAAACTCCCAACCAAGCGAAGAAACAAGCCAGCCAAAGAAATCGGTGTGCGGGATAGATAGGAAAGTGCGCCATCATACTCAGGGGCGTAGCTACCTGTACGCAGATACGCACTTGCGTACACATTACAAACGTAAAAAAATAGCCGTAGAAGAAAAAGTAGAAGAAAAAGGCGAGGAAGGAGAAGAAGAAGTGATGATGATGATGATGATGATGATGATGAAGAACTGTATTTGTCTAGGATATACGCAACACTATTTATTAGCTAGCATGGTTTCTTCCTCTGCCAAGGGGACCGCACATACAGGAAAGAATTTGCTCCCTCATGGGAGCAATTCTTTCCTGTAAGAGTGGTCCTGGGACCGCACTTACAGGAAAGAATTTGCTCCCTGATGGGAGCATTTCTTTCCTGTAAGAGTGGTCCCCATTTGGTAAACAGAGTTTTTATTTTTATGCCCCCGATAGCGATAGCGGGGACATATTGTTTTTGCCCTGTCTGTTTGTTTGTTTGTTGGTTTGTACGTGGACAACTTTAACGTTGGCCATAACCTTTGAACCGTTGGAGAAAGAGTGTTCATATTTGGCATGAAAGTTCCTTCTGACAAGAGTTTCACATTCATGCAAAAAATTAGACCTGTTACCTTGACCTTTGACCTACTTTAAAGAAAAAAATAGCATTGGCCATAACTTTTGAACCACTTGAGATACAGCCTTCATATTTGGCATGTATGTGCCTTGTGACAAAAGCTTTACATTCATGCAAAAAATTTGACCTGTGACCTTGACCTTGACCTTTGACCTACTTAAAATACAAAAAATAACGTTTTGGTCAGAACTTTAGAATCATTTGAGATACAGCCTTCATATTTGGCATGTATGTGCCTTGTGACAAAAGCTTTACATTCATGCAAAAAATTTGACCTGTGACCTTGACCTTGACCTTTGACCTACTTAAAATACAAAAAATAACGTTTTGGTCAGAACTTTAGAACCATTTGAGATACAGCCTTCATATTTTGCATGTATGTTCCTTGTGACAAGAGCTTTACATTCATGCAAACAAATGACCTGTGACCTTGACCTTTGACCTACTTTAAAGAAAAAACTAACATCGGTCATAACTTTTGAACCGCTTGAGATACAGCCTTCATATTTGGCATGTATGTTCCTTGTGACAAGAGGTTTACATTCATGCCAAAAAATTGACCTGTGACCTTGACCTTCGACCTACTTTAAAGAAAATAAATACCATTGGTTATAACTTTTGAACCGCTTGATATACAGCCTTCATATTCGGCATAAATAATCCTTGTGGCAAAAGCTTGACATTCATGCAAAAAATTTTGACCTATGACCTTGACCTTTGACCTACTTAAAATACAAAAATTAACATTTTGGTCAGAAATTTTGAACCATTTGAGATACAGCCTTCATATTTTGCATGTAGGTACCTTGTGACGGAAGCTTTACATTCACCCAAAAATTTTTACCTGTGACCTTTACCTTGACCTTTGACTTACTTATAAGAAAAAAAACATTCGTCATAACTTTTGAACCACTTGAGATATAGCCTTCATATTTTGCACTTATGTTCCTTGTGACAAGAGCTTTACATTCCTGCAAACAAATTTGACCTGTGACCTTGGCCTTTGACCTACTTTAAAGAAAAAAATAACATTGGTTAAAACTTTTGAACCGCTTGAGATACCGCCTCCATATTTGGCATGTATGTTCCTTGTGACAAGAGGTTCACATTCATGAAAAAAATGACCTGTGACCTTGACCTTCGACCTACTTTAAAGAAAATAAATACCATTGGTCATAACTTTTGAACCGCTTGATATACAGCCTTCATATTGGGCATAAATAATCCTTGTGACAAAAGCTTTACATTCATGCAAAAAATTGTGACCTGTGACCTTGACCTTTGACCTACTTAAATACAAAAAAATAACATTTTGGTCAGAACTTTTGAACCATTTGAGATACAGCCTTCATATTTTGCATGTAGGTTCCTTGTGACAAGAGCTTTACATTCACACAAAAACTTGACCCGTGATCTTTACCTTGACCTTTGACCTACTTAAAAGAAAAAAACACATTGGTCATAACTTTTGAACCACTTGAGATACAGCCTTCATATTTGGCACGTATGTTCCTTGTGACAACTGCTTTACATTTATGCAAAATATTTGATCTTTGCCATTGACCTTTGACCTACTTAAAATAAAAAATAACATTTTTGTCATAACTTTTGAATCATTTGAGATACAGCCTTCATATTTTGCATGTTTGTTCCTTGTGACAAGCGCTTTACATTCACACAAAAAATTTGACCTGAGACCCTGACCTTTGACCTACATAAAAGAAAAAGTTAAATCGGCCATAACTTTTGAACGGTTTGAGATACAGCCTTCATATTTGGCATGTAGGTTCCATGTAACAAGAGCTTTACATCCACGCAAAACAGTTTGCATGAATGTCCTTGACCTTTGACCTACTTAAAAGAAAAAAAAACACATTTTGGTCATAACTTTCAAACCATTTGGGATGGGGCCTTCATATTTGACATGTAGGTTCCATATGATAAGAGCTTTACATTCATGCAATTTTTTTACCATGAAGTTGACCTTTGACCTACTTAAAAGAGAAAATACAATTGTTCATAACTTTTGAATCGTTTAAGATAGAGACTTCATACTTGGCATATAAGTTTCTTGTCACAAGAGCTGCAAAATGTTTTGACCTGTGACCTTGACCTATGACCTACTTTAAAGAAAAAATATTATTGTTCATAATTTTAGAACCGTTTAAGTTAGAGCCTTCATATTTGGCATGTAAGTTCCTTGTGCCAAGGGCTTCCCACTCAAACCATAAATCTTGACCTGTCACCTTGACTTTGAATTCTGACCAACTTTGAAAAAAATGACCATGCCCGGGGACATATTCGTGTTTCACAAACACATCTTGTTAGTATTTTCTTTGGTTTGCGTACAAATGATTTTCTTACAGCTACGCCCCTGATACTGTTACAGACCACAACTTCTAATCCTGAATTATCTTCATTGGACAACAGGTTTATAGCCAATGACAACTGCGTCATGGGTACGACTCTTTGGCACAGACGATTACTTTTTTCAGCTATGCTCCATTCCTTCATTATGGCTGTCATGTCGGAAGATGGTGGCTCGCCCAGGATTTGCATTTCTTCTCAAAAATGACCTCGCGTCAACATACGGACTTGAAGAAAAGGGGTGAGGTGTTACGGCACGCAGCACCTTACCTACATTATACCTGCCTTGGTTGATTATGCGTAGTTTATATTCAATCTCTGACAACTGAGGAAGACAGTTGACTCTTTGGCTTAGTGCTTAGAGCAGTTGATTTTACACGATCGTCTCAGGTTCGAATCTCACCATAGGCGATTTTGTTTCCTTTTTTACAACTTAGCTTCTCTCCATTGTTTCGACATTCATGTCGTAAGAATACCCAAGTAAGAGTCTTATATTCTTAATTTCAGAAAGATACATTATGGTTGAGTTTGAGTTTAGCGATGCTGGTCATCCAGATGACCCCAACACCATGTATACTATTGCCGAACCTAATAGTGAAACTAAGGATTGGGCTCAAGTTTTGCCAGGTGTCTCACAAGGTGCCGTTTTCGGTCCAGTTTTGTTCTTCGTGGACATTAATGACATTTTTATTGTGTAACAGGTGACAAAAATGCTACACACCTTTGCCCCGCCCGAGGTTCGAACCCGGGCCGCCGGATTGATAAGTAAATCTACCACGTTGCTATAAAAACCGGCTTGCATCGAAAGGCAGTACAAGTGTGCTATATATCTATACCCTATGGCATTCTGCCCCTCGACATTGAAATTCGCCCTCGAATTTCTGGGAGTCCGAGAATCATATGAAATGATACTCAAGGAGTTCCAATGCACGAACCCTCAATTTTATTGGTTCTCTGCCTAGTAATATGCTTAATTTATTGTATTAAACGGCCTGGAAACTAATTCCGGTAACATACATACCCGTGCGACATAGTGTATTTTTTCACATCTCCTAAATGGCTACTTCTCTGATGAAAATCCGTGATATGTTTCTTATTTATACTGCAAACATAGGCTGTGTGTGCTCATTAGAACCGTCTCAAGGAGACGAGTCTAACCTGTACCCACAACCTATGTCTTATAACAGATATAATAAAAAAGTATGTATACCCCCTTAAATCCCAGTTTTCTCTATATAAAGAATGGGGTGTTCATTTCACGGACTTGTTCGCATGATGTCATGCCACATTTTCATGCCCAACATCCTGGTCTATCCATTTGGTTCCGATGTTTACGTTAGTCCTCTGTAACTCTAATATCCAGGCAGCACACACAGTCGTCTGCGAACAGTCTTATTTCTGAGTAAATGTCGGTGGAAATATTATTAATATACAGGGAGTATAACAGTGGACTAAGAACAGTCCCATTCGGGACACAGACAAAACTGGAACGCACTTCATATACTCGCCATTAACTCATATTGGTTCCATGCCATTTACAAAAACTTACTATTTTCAGTAGCAAAGAAAGGAATCTATAAATTCAAGAGTCTCCCCTCCCCACCAATGCCGAAACAAAATAAGTTGGGTTTCAGTTGTTCATTAGTGGGGGATGTGGCATAAACTTTCTGGAAAGCCAAAACAAATGTGTTCACCCTTTGTCCAAGATTTTTACCCAACCCTTTAAATTCGTATGTGTATAAGTTCATAGTGAGATCATAATGAGAATCAAAAAGGCATGAAAGAGTATGTAACAGCCAAATGGATCGTTTTGAATTAAAAACAGTATTATGTATCATGCCTTCGCTGGCGGATTGAAGAGTTTTATTTCAATTTATTTCGCCCCCGCCCATCGGGGCTTGGAGAAATAAATTGGGCTGAATGGTGCTTCCACGCAGAGCTGATTCTGACCAAAAACGAGTACTAGTAAACCGCTTAGAAGGACTAAGTCTACCCAGGCAAAGCGTTGTGAGCCAGCTCGTCCAATGCATATAAGCCTTCTGGTTTCATTGTGCGGCAGGGCTTGAGAAGTCATTTCATCTCTATGTCGGGTAAAAGTCCCACAAAATTGAAAGCAACGTCTCAAAAATGACTTAAATAGAATTGACGGGGACGTTAAACCCCAATTCAAACAAATATTTCAATTTATGAAGATTATAAACCGTGTTTGTTGTACCCAAGTTGTGCTGACTAACCGCGCTATGGTGTATCATAGCCCGTGGTAAGGTGTACCCTAACAAAAAATCTACCATTGAACCATCCACGGATTCAGTGGGTATTGACATGAACTGGGGCTCAAGCAAATGCATCAATAGAAGCTCTGAAATCGCAATAACATATAAATCACAAAATCATGTGCACAAAAGATGTGTTACTGTCAAAAAAACATTGACCGAAGTATGCTGGGGTAGGTGAAAACACACTAGACGAAAGAAAAATGTTTGTGTTTTCGTTAATAATGAACAGAATTCTCTGCAACTGTATCAGTAAATGGTAATAGCATCATTCTGCAGCTATGCAGAATAACAACCCAAAGAGATTAGGATCTGGGCTAAAATAAACCTTTTTCTTACCGAAACTACTGCTGTGACGTCATGATTTCTGTAGCATTCGTTGAACTCTGTTGCGTTTGTTGTACTGCGGTAACCGGTGTGGAGATGAAACAACACTGAAAGATCGACAGCAAGAAACCACTGAAATGCTGGCGCAAAAGAAAACCAACAATTTGTTTTCGATGGACCCAACCAGGGACAGAGCATCGGACACCAACCAATATTACATAAAATTAAATTCTAACTCTCAGTAAGCCTTTACGCTGGAACCGTCACGGAATCTGATGCATTACGCACCGGTGTGCAATTAAAGAGGGCTGCAAAGTTATCAACCGTGACTGGGTTAACTACCATGCATGCAGTCTGTCATATAATATTTATGTTGTACACAATCTTTTTATATCGACGAATGATTTTACGAATTGGGTACTGAAATCATTGCAAGTATATTTTTTTCTGAATTTATATACCAAGTCAGCATAAAGTAGGTCAGCAGGTACAATCATAGAAAAACCCTGTAAACAGTTTTAGTCCAATCTTCATCAGTCTTGCTCAGAAGGATCACCTTGAATATGGGTCATGTCGGGTTAAAACGTAGGTCAGTGGGTAACATCATAGAAACATCTTGCAAACACTCTAGAGGCCACAGTTTTGGTCCAATCACTAGAATGATTAATGTCTCGGTCATGTTTGAATATGGGTAATGTTGATTAAAAAACTAGGTCAGTAGATCAAATCATAGAAACACCTTGTGAACACGCTAGAGGCCACCGATTTGGTCCAATTACCATCAGTCTTACTTAGATTAATCATCTCGGTCAAGTTTGAATATGGGTGATGTGGGGTGGAAAAGTTGGTCAGTAGGTCAAGTTATAAAAAAAAATGTGAACACTATAGCGGCCACGGTTTTGGTGCAATTATCTTCAAAGTTGCCCAGAATTATCATTTTGACAATATCTTGGTCAGTTTCTAACGTCGGTCATGTCGATTTTTTTTTTCAAAAGTAGGTCAGTAGGGCATATCATAAAAAAAACCTTGTGAACGTCCCAGAGGCCACATATTTGGTCAAATCATCAAACTTGCTCAGATTGATCGTCTTGACAATATATTTGTCAGCTTGGTTATTTTATGAATACTATGGCTGCCTTTTTACATGAGAAGTCTGAGAAAGTGTTGTCAGACCGACTTAGTACTGGGTAATGGTGGTGTACAAATCAGTACTGAGAACCGTCCTTTGTCACCGTGAGACACTGTAAGTTAGGCTGAGCCGCTTCAGCTCCGTGTGTTGCACTAGTACTTGACATCCGATGTCCATAAGATGCCCAGATAGGGACCTGCTGTCTCAGTTTTAGAGCACCTGTTTGATAAGAAGGAGGACGGGGAATGTATTTGAGTGAACAGGAGGTGGTGGAGGATGGGGAGGAATGTATTTGAGGGAGGAAGAGGAATGTGTTTGAGGGAGGAGGAGAAATGCGTGTGAAAGGGGATGTGTTTGAGGCGGAGCAGGCGAAAAGTGTTTGAGGGAGGAGGAGGAATGTGTTTGAGGGAGGACGAGGAGGATGAATTCGTTTGAAAGGGGGATGTGTTTGAGGAGGAGGCGGAGAAATGTGTTTGAGGGAGACGGAGGAGGAGGAAGACAAATAATGTTTTAGGGAGGAGGACGAATGTGTTTAAGGGAGAAGGAGGATGTGTTTGAGGGAGGTGGAAGTGGAGGAATGTGCTGTAGGGAGGAGGAAGAGAAGGAATGTGTTTGAGGGAGGAGGGGGGGGGGAGGGGGAGGAGGAGGAGAATGAATGCATGTGAAAGGGGGATGTGTTTCAGGAGGAGCAGGAGAAATGTGTTTGAGGGAGACGGAGGAGGAGGAAGACAAAGAATGTGTTTGAGGGAGGAGGAGGAGGAATGTGTTTGGGGGAGTCGGAAGTGGAGGAATGTGCTTGAGAGAGGAGGAGGAGAAGGAACGTGTTTGGGAGAGGAGGAGGGGGGGATGTGTTGAGTGAGAAGGAGGAATGTTTGAGAGAGCGGGATTTCGAATGCGTAAGAAGGCAAAATGAACATGCATTCTGTATCTATGCAACAATTGCGGAATGGACTTCAGATTTTAAAAAGTCTCCCCGTACATCATCATAGTGCATATTATATTTTCTGGCCCTTTGGGATCATTGAGTTCATTTAAAATCATTTTGAAAAAAGAGTTCTGCTTAAACCGGTGCTAGAGGGCGTGGCCGGTGTTGTACATTTCAGCACTGGTCATGAACCGACTCAATAAAACCGCGTCTGCTATTTTCGTTTATTTGGTATATTCTTTGCTTCTAACGGATCTAACTAGTCAGTCGATAACCTTGACCGACATATGAAATACAAACATAGCTGTGGCCCCCGCCAATCGGGGCTTGAAGAAATAGATGGACTACATGATGCTTCCACCCAGAGCTGAAACTGACCACACACGAGTACCTGTAAACCGCTTAGAGGATCTAAGCCTGTCCAGACAAAGTGGTGCGTGTCGGAACGCCAATGCTTATAAACCCCATTGGGCGACAGGGCATGAGATGTCATTTCATCTCAGTGTCGGGTAAAAAGTCCCACAAAATTGGAAGCAGCGGCTCCAAAATGACCTATACATTGTTGACGGTGACATTAAACCTCTAATCAAACGAACAAAATATTAGTCAACTACCCTGGAGAATGGCACAAGGCTTTTTACACAAGTTATTGATTATCAAGATACTAAAGCACACACAGCAACGGGACCATGAGTAGACTGCCAAATGGACAGCTTTACCTTCTACTCTCGAAAAAATAAAACGACCAAACCGAAAACATTACTACGACGTCTGGACACACATGAAAAAACACGACATCAAAGAACCACAGCAGAAGCTTCGCCATAGAACAGTCAGCAAAACACCCAACTCCTGATGGCTAGTGGAGGCGGGTCGAGTGCAAATCGACACCGCGCGGATGTTTCCACTATAGTTTACTTTATAGACAAAGTTTATTTGTGCCGCACAAAATATGCTAAACATGAGCTAGACGGGGTACAATTATCAGGTTGTTTTATTTAAAGACAGTCTGTAAATTTAAAGACTGTAAAGACTGTCTGTAAGTTTAAAGACTGTTTAGTCTGTAGATTTAAAGACTCACACAACAGTGCACAAGGAAAATCATGCAAATGATGAAACACGAAAAAATCGCATTCTCATATGCAGCCTCATTCTTCATCTCTTTAAAAAATAAAGAGTTGCTGAAGGTTGCATGTATTTCAGAAATAAAACAACACAGTTCCTTCCCTTATAGACCACAAATGCGGCGAAACACGGCAGAAAAGTGGCACTACAGTAAAAAAATCCCCTTACTCACAATGTAAATTGGGGCATATTCAATGTTCTACCACATTTCTGCTAGTCTTATGCTTCCATTATGAGGCATATAATTTGACAGGCTGACCATTTACCTTCCAGAAGCAGCTAAACAATATGGGTGTTGGCGGCAAATTTTTTTTTTTTGGCAGCCAGTGTCAACAAACCCATACCGCAGCGAATACATTCAGGCATTTCCAGTGGCCAGTCAGCACAACTTTCTGGTTCAATTTAAATCAGCTGCTTTTCACAATAGTAAATATCTACTAATATTTCTTCTGATAAACAATAATACTTCTCAGAAAAATAATGGCTTAGCACCAAATCCAATCAGAAGCAGCAGAATATTCAATTCTGTACTGAAAGCTCTCCCCAAAGCAAGTACAACTTTCATAAAGACCAATTATAAAGCAAGTACAACTTTCATAAAGACCAATTATTTACTGTACTGTAGTGCAACCTATACAAAACCGTAATTTCTTTATGATCCATCAAAAGAATTGCCAAACACAAGTTTAGACCATATCTAATAATATAGTCATGCATAATTAATGTTCAGTGGCAAAGAATCTTTAAACTTTGCGAAAGAGTTATCGCTTCCAGATTCTACGATGAAAGCCGAACAACCATGTTTTGTGAAAAAGCGCAAAATTTACCTCTTTCCAGAATGGAACCCAGAAACCGGCTTGCATCAGTGATTCTTCTCAGATGTCTTTGGAATACTTTAATTCTAAAATGCACTAAATCATGTCCTATTAGCACTCATGCTAGAAATTTTGGCTGTTCTCACACCTATACCCCCTAATTTCAGTAAACATTGGCATTTTGAGGATATTTTGGAGACAAAACTTTGATGAAAATGATTATAAATGCCTTAATGCCATGATAAATGGCTGAATATATCTGTTCAAACCTTGTAGCATGAACCCAACCAATAAGAACTTACAATGGCTGAGAAAACTCAATGCGATATTGCAGCGGGCTGTTCGGAGAGACAATTTTGAAATTTTGCATTGGCTTGAGACCCTTGGTTAATGCCAGGTAACCTCAGTGTTATATTCAATATGGAGTATATTATTTTTCTTGTGTTCCTGTTTATACATTTACTGCAAGGCTGCTTTCCAAAAAGACCAATGACAACTGATTTACTTGGCTTTGAAGTACCCAACCCCCCTCCACTCCAATTACATGGAACAGAAGCAAAAACTGATAAAATACACCCAGTTAGTCCTAAATTAGCACTAAACTTACAATTTGTACCGTTTCTGTGACAAAATACATGCCAGGAAGATCCAGATACAGAATTGGAGGGAACCTATTATGTATGAAAATATTATGTAATGAATGTAAAAAGGACAGTGAAGCTCATTTTTCTACTTTCGGTTTTGGTTGCACTACAGTAAAAAAAAATCCCCTAACTCACAATGTAAATTGGGGCATATTCCATGTTCTACCACATTTCAGCTAGTCTAATGCTTCCATTATGAGGCATATAGTTTGACAGGCAGACCATTTACCTTCCAGAAGCAACTAAAAAATATGGGTGCTGTGCGGCATAGTTTGGCCTTTTTGGCAGCCAGTGTCAACAAACCCATACCGCAGCGAATAAATCCAGGCATTTCTAGCGGCCAGTCAGCACAACTTTCTGGTTCAATTTAAATCAGCTGCTTTTCACAATAGCAAATACCTACTAATATTTCTTCTAATAAACAATAATACTTCTCAGAAAAATAATGGCTTAGCACCAAATCCAATCAGAAGCAGCAGAATATTCAATTCTGTACTGAAAGCTCTCCCCAAAGCAAGTACAACTTTCATAAAGACCAATTATAAAGCAAGTACAACTTTCATAAAGACCAATTATTTACTGTACTGTAGTGCAACCTATACAAAACCGTAATTTCTTTATGATCCATCAAAAGAATTGCCAAACACAAGTTTAGACCATATCTAATAATATAGTCATGCATAATTAATGTTCAGTGGCAAAGAATCTTTAAACTTTGCGAAAGAGTTATCGCTTCCAGATTCTACGATGAAAGCCGAACAAACCATGTTTTGTGAAAAAGCGCAAAATTTACCTCTTTCCAGAATGGAACCCAGAAACCGGCTTGCATCAGTGATTCTTCTCAGATGTCTTTGGAATACTTTAATCCTAAAATGCACTAAATCATGTCCTATTAGCACTCATGCTAGAAATTTTGGCTGTTCTCACACCTATACCCCCTAATTTCAGTAAACATTGGCATTTTGAGGATATTTTGGAGACAAAACTTTGATGAAAATGATTATAAATGCCTTAATGCCATGAGAAATGGCTGAATATATCTGTTCAAACCTTGTAGCATGAACCCAACCAATAAGAACTTACAATGGCTGAGAAAACTCAATGCGATATTGCAGCGGGCTGTTCGGAGAGACAATTTTGAAATTTTGCATTGGCTTGAGACCCTTGGTTAATGCCAGGTAACCTCAGTGTTATATTCAATATGGAGTATATTCTTTTTCTTGTGTTCCTGTTTATACATTTACTGCAAGGCTGCTTTCCAAAAAGACCAATGACAACTGATTTACTTGGCTTTGAAGTACCCAACCCCCCTCCACTCCAATTACATGGAACAGAAGCAAAAACTGATAAAATACACCCAGTTAGTCCTAAATTAGCACTAAACTTACAATTTGTACCGTTTCTGTGACAAAATACATGCCAGGAAGATCCAGATACAGAATTGGAGGGAACCTATTATGTATGAAAATATTATGTAATGAATGTAAAAAGGACAGTGAAGCTCATTTTTCTACTTTCGGTTTTGGTTGCACTACAGTAAAAAAAAAATCCCCTAACTCACAATGTAAATTGGGGCATATTCCATGTTCTACCACATTTCAGCTAGTCTAATGCTTCCATTATGAGGCATATAGTTTGACAGGCAGACCATTTACCTTCCAGAAGCAACTAAAAAATATGGGTGCTGTGCGGCATAGTTTGGCCTTTTTGGCAGCCAGTGTCAACAAACCCATACCGCAGCGAATAAATCCAGGCATTTCAAGCGGCCAGTCAGCACAACTTTCTGGTTCAATTTAAATCAGCTGCTTTTCACAATAGCAAATACCTACTAATATTTCTTCTAATAAACAATAATACTTCTCAGAAAAATAATGGCTCGACACCAAATCCAATCAGAAGCAGCAGAATATTCAATTCTGTACTGAAAGCTCTCCCCAAAGCAAGTACAACTTTCATAAAGACCAATTATTTACTGTAGTGCAACCGAAAGGGAGGAAATATCTGTCAAAGGTCGAACATTCGTTTTTGGACATTTTACTGTTTGAAACTTTCATGAGTTTTTAGTTGTCAAAAACTGTCTGTCGATGGGAGTGATCAGTATGTTGGCAAAATGATGAAAGCGTTATACACCTTCATTTCTTAGCTAATTTTACATATGACTCTCTTTACAAACCTGATTTTCTGAGAACTCTACAATTATGGTTGAAGGGATTTAATTAAAAAAGACAATTATATAATTTGCAGCTACACATAATAAAATATTCCACAGATACCGTTCAAATTACTATAAAAAGCAAAGTGCGATTGTTCCGTTTCACACCATTTTCATGATTTCATTTGTGTCATTCTTTAAATTTACAGACTACAAAGTCTTTAAATTTACAGACAGTCTTTAAATAAAACAACTTTCTTCTACCTGATTATGAAACACAGTATGGGCTGCTCCGTGCAAAGTGTGTATTGTCTGCGGATATTAGCGCCCAGCAAAGACCGAGAGCAACCTGCCCATCCACGTGTCATAGGCTACTTTGGTCTAGTCTTATTTTCCCATAACATGTCCCTGACTTATCCTATATGTGAGCCTTATTATGTGAATATTCCCTAAGGTAGTCCCGTGGTCAGTAACTCTGTGGTCCCGTCGTGGTAATCTGTAGTCCCGTAGTCGGTAGATTTAGGACCTGTAGATTATCATCTTGCATCCACGTCGTTTCATGTAATTGTATTGTTCATGTATCATCGCATCTCACATTGGATTATTTCATCGATAAACATATTGTTTGACTATATTCGTTACAGGTATGTTTTGCTTTATATCATTTTCATTAATGAGTGTAACATCGGTTCATTATAGATTATTACTGAATATTTTATTCCTTTCATTGTGTTGTTTACATACCTGGAAACTGTTAATGTATTTTTGATAACCCGTATGTGGGACCAGGACTGGGGACGGGACAAGGAAGAAGTCTTACCTGGGTAAATGGTTGATAATGTCCCTGGCAGAGGCTCTGGTCTTGTTTGTTTGAGTGGCTCAGCTAGACTGAGGAGCGTGGTCTCTTCTGCATGCTTTTCTCGCTTCCCGGGCTCTGTGTAATATCCAAGTGGGTAAAAACCATCACCTTCCGGTCGGCGTTTCTGGATAGCTCACGACACAACACTCCTCCCCACTTTATCTTGAAGGCCTTGTCACCAGCTGCCAGGTTCATCCTTGAGTGGGACTGATGTCCCACCGTTTCTCAAGTGAGACTGATGTCCCACTGACACTTCGGGCTTGGACGAGACTAGAAGTCTCAGTCTATTGTCTGGCTTGAAGGAGACGAAGAAGCCTCACTTGCAAGCTGCTGTGTTGAGTCTAGCTTGTTATTTGACAGCTTGAGCGGACAAAGAAGACACACTCAATTTGCTGTCTGGCCATCTCGTTAAGTCCAACAGATTTCGAACTAGAAGTCCAGAAATCGTGACAGAACTAGAAGCTCAATGTCATTTAGTGGACTATTACAGAAATCCGCGGATAGACTGCCGTCTAGAAGACACATTTCTGGATTTGTGCGATCTAGAAAATCAATCTGTCCTTCATTCTTAGTGGATACTTCCAAAACATCAGCACAGTTTGTCAACCAGTGAACTTAAGTAATCAGTAAACCTAATGGTTACCGGGTAATCCTTTATCCGTGTGCATCTTCTAGTAACAATTTGTCTTTCATCTCTGTGGTTGTCTCCTTATGGCATATCCCATTATTTTTCCTCCCTGCCCAGCTAATTGTACCTGAATGGAGCCACCCACATTTACCGTGAACCTGACCCATTAAACATCTGGCCTGGTGCAGTTATGACAACCACCGCAGGGCAAAACCACAGCCCGTGTGTCAGATAGATTCATTTTCTGTTTACCTGACCCCGAGACCCAACGTCCCAATCAACACCGCCTAGGCCACCCCGGAGATGCCGCCCCTAACCCTGCGCGATCCTTACCAGAGATGAAATGACATCTCAATTCCTGCCGCCCAAGGAAACCAGCATAGCCTATATGCATGGACAGTCAGACTTGCACTACCCCGTCCGGGCAGGCCCGAACCCCCTAAGTAGATTACTAGTACTCATGTGCGGTATGCTGCACATGGCATCAGAGGATCTGAATTCCTTAACTGTCTGTATTTTAATATTAAGCTTTATTGGGATAATCCCTCAACCCATTGAGCTAGCTGACCCTTGAAGCTCCCTGAACAATAAAAACCATGCTAAACTTGAATGAGCCTTTTCAAAATCTTGCCTAGAAGATAGTACCCAAGATAACTGGTAAACAATACTGTGGCTAATTTACAGAGTTCTAGTTAATTCCAAATTAGGAGTAATTTACTCCAACTTTTTCATTTCTGACTCCCAACTTTTTGAAAAGTATGGTAAAACTCCAACTTTTTCTGGAGGACTGCATTTTTACTCCAATTTTCAAAACCCTAGGGAGAACTCTGCTAAAATCTCATTCCTGTTCATTCAAATGTGTCTTTAACGGAGGCAAAGAGAAACTGCTATTTATAAGCCTATACTCTTTCAACTCCCGCTAAAATCTATTTTTGTTCATTCAACTGTAACTTTCTTATGGAGGCAAAGAGAAACTGCTATGTATAAGCCTATACTCTTTCTACTCCATTTTAAAATCTTTTATGCATTCATATGTGTCTATCTTTAATATGGAGGCAAAGAGAAACTGCTATTTTATAAGCCTATACTCTTTCTACTCCATTTTAAACTTTCAAACGTTTGGAAGCATTCACATATCAAAATAAAGGGACCTGTATCATTAGGTTTGGACAAATTTTCTTTGTTGTTTTAAAAGCCTTATTTGCCATCATTCTTTTGACTAGTTTTGCCTGTCATTGTTTGCATTTGTCAAATTACTTGCTATTTTCTTGCCTTGCACTTAAGTGGAAGCTTTTCTAAGTGACTAGAAGCCTACTTAAGAAACTGTTTTCATCAAGCCATTCCAAAATTTTGTGTAGAAGTCATTAGACAACTTGTTCTTCCACCGATGATCTGTCCACCGATTATCTGTAAATACCAACGTGGATCATTCCATTTGATGTTTCATTCTTCTGTCGTTCAGATCTTGTCCATCAATCCCATTAGCAGTCAGTCGTTGTACCCGGGATTCTGTTAGTGAGCTGACTGTTAACAGAAAACATCTTTTCTTTACCCATTGGAATGTCTCTTTCCTTCCACAGCTTGGGATTTGCACTGGTTTTTAACTCCATTAAGAGCAGCCTCCATACTTCTAGAATGTTCAAAACAAGCTTGCTTGGCTGTCTATTTATCAGCACATCCCTGACAGAATTTTGAAATAGCTTCCCGAATCCGATGCTTTTCAGGCAGGTCTCTAAATGTGGCAGTGGCAAGGGTCAGAACTTGGTCAGCTGTTCTTCCAAAGATCTTTCCCATCTTGAAATGATTGCTGGAATTTCATTCCTGCTGTTTCCCAATCTATCCTCAAATCTCTTCCCAGTCCTGCAGTGATTGCGAAGAAATCCAAAGCTTTGCCCTCGAAAGACCAATATAGGTAATCACAACATTCTCTGTCGAACCATTTTAAAACTGACCAGCAGCTTTCAATCTTGTGTCTGTCAGAAAAACATCCAGCACACATTTCCATCAAATTCATGTTCTTTGGAAGCTGTTTCAGATCACCACGCCTCTCTCTCCATGAGTGTCTAGAAGACTCCTCAGGAGATATGTTATCATCACTCGCTTTTTCCCACATCAGTGCGGTATGCCATGGTGACCTTGACCTAGAAGTACTAGCATTAGTGTCCTGACACGCTCGACCTTGAATATGTCCTTGGTGACCTTGACATCCGGTGTCGAGCGTATGATCTTGTATGCGACCCTGACCTTGCATATCTGGAGCATGACCTTGGCTTCTCATGCTTTCTTGGTGACCTTGACCTGTCATACTTTCTTGATGGTGACCTTGGCCTGCCATGCCTTCTTGAAGAGTCAACCTGTCATGCCTTCTATGTGTCCTTGACATGTTATGCCTTCTTGAAGGGGACCTTGACGCTTCACGTCCTCTTGAAGGTGACTGACCTTCCTTGCCCTCCTGAAGGTTACCTTAACATCTTGACCTTGAAGGTGATTTCCTCAACATGCCATCTTGAAGGCGTTCTTGACCTTTCATGCCTTCTAGAAAGTGACCTTGACAATTCCTGTCTTCTTGAAGGGGAGCTTAACCTTCCATGCCTCCTAGGTGACCTTGACAATTCCTGTCTTCCTGATGGTGAACTTGTCCTTCCCGCCTAGGTGACCTTGACAATTTCTGTCTCCTTGAAGGTGAGCCCGACCTTCTATGCCTTCTAGAAGGTGTCTCCAGTCTTGGCTTTATCTGCCCTCTTTTGGTTGACCTTTAACCCCTGGAGTTTAACCTTGGTCTGGTTTGCCTTCTTGACTCTTCGAACTTCCTACCATGTGATCTTGACCATGAATGTCTTTTACGGCTGTAGGAATCCTATTCACTGGCATGAGGCCTATCTTTTTTCTTAACTCCATTTTCATATCTGCTTTCGGAGAGACCAAAGACTATTTTTTCACGTGAAACTATTTTTTCATTCTTGTCTGATGATGTCAACCAAAGCACATGTGTCTAGAAGACTCCAAGCACTCCGGTGAACCATCTGGCTGATCACAATCACTACTTTCTGTTCATTTTTAAATTCTTCCTGAAATCCAATACATGTCCTCTTCTGTTCCTTTCTAGCCATGAGGATTAGAAATCAACTCCATGACTGCTCTACTGTTCTTGGCAATGGGGATTAGAAATCAACCCAATGTGCTCTACTCTTCCTAGCCATGAGGATTAGAAATCAACTACATGACTGCTCTACTACTGTTCTTGGTCATGGGGATTAGAAATCAACGCCATGCCAACTACATTCTTCTATCAATTCTGTTCACGTGAAAGCATTTCTTCATCCTCTGACTGATGGTGTCGTCCGGCGCCTGTGTATCTAGAAGACGACTAATGCTCCATCAAGCCATCTGTCTGGTCAATAATCTTTGCCTCAACATTTGCTATCTTATTTGTGCAAGGAGTGACAAATACAAACTTCTGTAAAGTGTAACATAAATATTTCAAGAATAACCTCTGTGTATAGAATACTCCAGAGATTCTTTCCCAAAATATTTATCCTTTTTTTTTCTGGCTTTTCGACAGGCAGAACACTTTTCAATAATTTTCGCGTATAGAATACTGCGAAAACCCTAGAAAAGTCTGTCTTTTAAGTGATAAGCAGTTATTTACTAATAATTTTGAGAATATATTAGTCGAGTCCGGTAACTTTGCATGGCCGTTTATTTTGCGCACCCTGCATTCGCATTTTCACAATTATCAATTATCAATTCCACTATATTCAGTGCATCGGCATTAAGTTTAACTTTAACCCGAAAAAGATGTCCTGCACGTGCAGATGAAATAGCCTCGCGGAACCCCCCAATTTTTCTCAAAATACGAACCCTTAAAAGTCAAGACTGAGTTTAAAACTAGCCAAAGTCGCTATTCCCTTGTATCTAACTTTACTGCTTCTGACAACATTGCAGAAGAACGAATCAACAACTTATGAGTCAACCCTCATGTTCAAACTGTTCAACAAACATATTGTGCGCAATGTTAGGCGACAAAATTGGTAGTTCAATTTCAAGGGGGGCATCCCTTTTCATTGCAGCTGGTCGATAGGGAAATGCTGCAATGTTGTTGACTGAAAATTGTGTGGTGACTTGAACAAAGTCACACGTAGCTATCAAAACTATGTGCGCAATGTTACCGGACTGCACCGTACTTCTAAAACGTTAGAACAATGCTTTTTAATAGATGGCTGGCTTCTTTTAAGTAATAAGCAGTTCTTTTTAACTATTTTGGGTATAGAATACTCCTAAAATGTAAGAACTATGCTTTTTCAATATATGGCTGTTTGCCAATTCTTTTCAATACAACAAATTTGAAGAAAAAGGACTATTTTCGGTTTAGAAAACTCAAGAAAATAACCCTTTCTCGTCTGCAACCAACCAACCCCTTCAAAAATGCAGACAGCTATTTGTCACCAATTTTATTCAAGAAAGTACTTTGTGTATAGAATACGCCAAAGATTTTACCTAGGTTTCTTGAATTAATACCACAATGATACAGGTTAGGGATTTCTTTTATAATAATTGTCGCGTATGAAATACAGCGAACAATCGAAGAAAAGTACATGTAAATCTTGGTTTAGAAAACACAGAGATTACCTTTTCTTCTTTCTTGACAACCAGGTATTCCTCTGCCATTCCACGGAGAAAATCAGCCACCCAACCAGGCAAAACTAAACCCCAACTGGCAAGGGACAATTTAGAATTTTTCCAAACTGAAAATTACCCCAAGAAAAACTGGCAGAAGACAAGCCAAAATCAATCCAATTAGCTAATTTTAAATTAATTTAAGACTGCCTTAAGAATTGGTTCATTCAGCTAAATGCCAAACTCACCGGTTGTCCCCAAAACTGACTGGCTCCACGTTGTTGAAAAAATAAACAGGCCAAACCAAGAAGCTAAATGCCTCTGAACTTCCCCTGCCCACAATTTCAACCCGTCAGGCTATCAAGAGTTGAACCCTTCACAGTTCCCTCTGTAAACAAAAGGAACCGCGTATCATGTTCACCGTCCCCCACGTCCGAAAACGTGAAGTAAATCTGAACCCTTCACAATCCCCAACGTTAAAAAAATAACGAAGTGGACCGCGTATCATGTTCACCGTCCCTCACGAATCCGAGGATAACTCGTGAAGTAGTAATACACCTCTAACGAAATGACCGGAGAATTCCCCCTTCCGTTTTATCGCTCGTCGCCAAATAATGTATTTTTGATAACCCGTATGTGGGACCAGGACTGGGGACGGGACAAGGAAGAAGTCTTACCTGGGTAAATGGTTGATAATGTCCCTGGCAGAGGCTCTGGTCTTGTTTGTTTGAGTGGCTCAGCTAGACTGAGGAGCGTGGTCTCTTCTGCATGCTTTTCTCGCTTCCCGGGCTCTGTGTAATATCCAAGTGGGTAAAAACCATCACCTTCCGGTCGGCGTTTCTGGATAGCTCACGACACAACACTGTCATGACTTCTCAAGCCCTGTCGCCCAATGAAACCAATAGGGTTTATAAGCATGGACGGTCCGATTCGCACCGCTTTGCCTGGGCAGACTTAGTTCCTCTACGCGGTTTACCAGTACTAGTGTGTGGTCGGTTTTTGCTCTGCGTGGAAGCATCATGCAGCCCATCTATTTCTTCAAGCCCCGAAGGCAGAGGCCGTGGGTGGTGGTGGAGATATATAAAAGCATCGATTATGGTTAATTTTATAGGAATCTACATAGGAATGAGCCAGGAGATCATTAAACTTTTTGTACCAAATGGAATAGTCCTCCTTATATATAGCAGGAGTCCATTTCAATATTTAGGGGTGACAGGTTGTGTTTTCTTCAAAATCTATTTGGAAAATGACTGAACTTCTAGCAAACAGTGGAGGCCCTGATCAGACGCCGCGTTCTGCTGCGTCTGATCTGGGCCTGCACTGTTTTCCAGGGTACTCTTTTAGGGGTGTCTGGTACAAAATGAGTTAAACTTTAAAAGTATTATAAAAACACTTCAACAAGGCAAATGGGTTACATTTTATTTCTCTAAAGACTCGTTGTCAGACCATATTAAGTAATTTAGAAATTAAGCCAGCATAGATTCAATCATTGTACACTATAGTCACAACAAAAAACGTATTATTTTTTCAGTATTTTTGTCACTTATAAGACAGACAACAGTCAAAGTAACACTTAATCCATATATGCCTAAGGGCCTTTTTGGGACATTGGCAAACAGTGCAGACCCAGATCAGACGCCACAGAACCCGGCGTCTGATCTGGGTCTACACTGTTTGCTTATAGAGCATCCATTTATGTAAAATTTGCCACAAACAAAAAACAAACCTGATAACCTTATAATTGGAAATGGATCACTCTAAACTCATTAGGTGGAATGTTCCATTGTCAAATTTGGGTTAAATTTGTAAGCCGGGTGTTGATTATTGCGTTCCCGTCTATAGTTCATCAACGACCTTTGAGAGTTCAAAGATTAAGCGTGACAAGACTATTCCATTTTTTAGGGGAAGCAGGTTTCGGACAACATTTATACTTGATTTTAAATACATAGGTAAATGTTTTGACAATGTCATCATGCGTGGCCCCCGCCCATAGGGGCTTGAAGAAATATATGGGCTGCATGATGCTTCCACGCAGAGCTGAATACGGCCCACACACTAGTACTGGTAAACCGCTTAGAGGATCTAAGCCTGTCCAGGAACGGCGATGCGAGGCGGACCGTTCATGCTAATAAACCCTATTGGTTTCATTGGGCGACAGGGCTTGAGATGTCATTTCATCTCAATGTCGGGTAAAAGTCCCACAAAATTGGAAGCAACGTCTCCAAAATGACCTTTACAGTGTTGACGGGGACGTTAAACCTCAAATCAAACAAACAATGTCATCATGTAAAAGTCTTGGCTTAGTGGTTTCGTGTGATGTTTAGCACTGCTAGTCAAACTAGAACTTTTTAGCCGAGTCGGGTTCGAGTCCCAGTGGCATACATATTTTTCTTTATTATTTTATATTTAATTTTCATCTTTATTTGCTTAATTTCTAATGTTTATAGTTACTTTCTTTATTTGTATTTCTCATATTTTATCTTTCGGTTCCCTTATTATTTTAAACAATTATATTTTATTTCATTTCATAATGTTCAGATACATTTCAACAAAGCATTCAAACATGCAACTTCGCCTTCACTGACAGTATACCATGATGGTATCCGTCTTAGTAACATTTTTGATAATTTTACTAGAATCTGAGCCACAACGATCCCCTTGCGCTCGTTTCAAATATATACTTCTAGTGTGATGGCTGTACGATGCTTTTTTAACAGAGCTGGAATTGATCGCACATGAATAATGGTAAATCTCTTAGTAAATCTAATGCTGCACGGCAGGCAAAGTGTTGTCATTCATATAACCCCTTTTGGTTTCATTAGGAGGGCAGGGTTTGAGATGTCATTTCAATACAAAAACATGCCTATACAAAACGAAAATTTTGATAAAAATTTACAATATTTATTTCTTATTTTTGTTCCAAACATGGATTGTTAGAACCGCCTCGACGAAGCAGTTCTAATAAGTATCCACAATCTATTAATTAGAGCAGGTGCATGTATAAAGAAAATATTGTTTACCTCCAAGTTTTACCATATGAACGTCGGGTTTGGTGATGTCAAAATTATAAGGGCGTGTTTTTGTGATGTCATCTCAATGTCGGGTAGAACCCCACAGAATTGGTAGCAAGGTCTCCAAAATGGACGGGGACGATAAACCGCCATTCAAACAAACAAACCAATGTCTTGTGTGACCCACTTATATGATTTACGCGGTAAACGCGTGATCAACTTTACGAAAACTGTTTAGGAAAAGAAAAAAAAGTAATAATACATAAATAAAAACCTCCCCCTAGACTTGAACCCTAGATCTCCATGTTGGCAGACGCGTTAATAGACCCTCTCGACTATACTTCTATGTTACATAAGATTAAGAATAGGACGGTAGCTATCGCCAAGTGTGAAAATACCAATTGAAGGCGTTTTACCTAAAATATGGACGAGCCCAAAATTAAAAGCGCAGTCACGTCTCACTGCGTTTTGAACGACTATACAATGGAACAAACAGAGCCCTGTCATTCGTTTTGTTTAAAATTTAATTAGATCGCAATGTCTTTGGTGCAATTTATTTTAATATGTTGTGCGAACAAAATATGTTGCTCGAACAAGATAATATCTTGTGCGCACCAGTTATTATCCTGTGCGCACAAAATATTATCTTGTTTGCACAACATAGATCTAGTGCGGACAACATAATATCTTGTGTGAAAACTTATTGTCTTGTTCGCACAACATAATATCTTGTGCGCTCAAGATATTATATTGTACGCACAAGTTATTATCTTGTTTGTATTACATATTATCGTGTTTGCACAACAGAGATCTTCTGTAGACAACATAATATCTTGTGCCCAAAAGATATTATCTTGTTCGCATAGCTTAATTTCTTGTTCGCAAAACATATTATCTTGTCAGCACAATTTAATCAGACGCGTAAGATATTATGTTGTCCGCACAAGATATATGTTGTACAAACAAGATAATATGTAGTGCGAACAAGATAATAATATCTTGTGCGTACAAAGTAGCCTATTAAGTTGTCTTGTGCGTGCAAGGTATTAACAGGATTAAGTTGTGGGAACAAGATTTTATACTGTCCGCACAATATATATTATGTTCTCCGCACAAGATAATATCTTGTGCGCACAGCATATATTATTTTGTGCACACAAGATATCTTGTTCGCACAACTTATTATCTTATTCACGCAACTAATTAAAAAATTGCATGTCCCTTGCCGGGTTCCGTATTGGTGTGACGTGTTATGTTGTTTTATTCCTCTGTCACATACTGGTCTTTACGTCCTTATTGTTCTAATTATTTTGGACCATTCAGCGATGTATAAGGAACTTAAACTGAAAAACTACTACGTAATATTTACATTTCCAGTGTAAAATCTAACTTGTAAACCTATAGAAAACAATGTAGTTCATACTTCCATGAACGCATCGAGTCACATGATTTTCAGAGAAAGTCAAGTGACGTCAGTCTAAACCATGGTTCTCTATGGGCGTTGGTGACGTCAACGCTGTTCCGCTCTTTGTAGAAAACAGCGTGTAAATGTTTCTCAGCTTTAAAAGTTTGTCCTATAAGCAATTCTTTCGCCCAGTGATGAGAGGCAAAGAATGTAAATATAAACTTATTTTTTCTGCTTTTCATCAAAGTATGAACGACAGCGGATCGCTAGCAAAGTTTACATGAAGCCCTTCGGTATTCATTTACTTTGCACGCGACCCACTGCGTACATACGTTCATGAACAGCAGAAAAATAAAATTAATTTCTTAATTGAAGAAAGAATTAGCTAGCGCACCAGATATGTTCTGTCATTTTGACACGTAGATTTTGTTACTCAGTTCGACTTACGGTACCGGAGGCCGTAGGTGTCGAAACTATAAATTTATATTTTATACATAGCATATCTGAAACAATTAAGTGATATTTTCAAAATATAAATGATATTTTCACAGTGTGAGATAACATGGTCAAGTTATTTTCACGCAGCCCGGACTACTTTTCTCGCCAAAATTCATGTGTTATCTATAAAATAATTCTGTAAAATACCGTGAAAAAGCACTCATTGAACTGTAAAAATGCTGTATTGAAATGACGATATGTTTATGGTTTGCAACTGACAGTTTTGACGTCATAGCCAAGTCAAAAATTGTGACGTAAGATCCGATTGATCAATTACAGTAAGTGGCCTAAAATATTATCAAATAAAAAGAACATTTACTTTTTTTTCGATAAATATCAAAAATATTTCATCTCGTGTCCTCGCAATCGTGAAAATTCTGATATTTTCAACACACTCGATGAAATATTTTTGGTATTCTTCTCAAAAAAGTAAATATCCTCTATCTGTCTATACATTGAAACAATACAACGTATTGAAGAAAGAATTAGCAAGCGCGCCAGACATGTTCTGTCATTTTGACACGTAGATTTTGTGTTGTTGAAGTTATTTACCCCAGTTCGACTTACGGTACTGGTGTCGAAACTATAAATATTTTTTATACATAGCAGTGAAATCAATTCATATCTGGAACAAATGAAAGTGATATTTTCATAAATAATATTTTCACACTGTGAAAAAATAACATGGCCCTGTTATTTTCACAGTAGCAGCCCGGACTACTTTTCTCGCCACAATTCATATGTTATCTATAAAATAATTCTGTAAAATACCGTGAAAAAGCCGGCCCCCGCCCATCGGGACTTGAAGAAATATATGGGCTGCACGATGCTTCCACGCAGAGCTAAATCCGACCCGCACAAGAGTACTGGTAAACCGCTTAGAGGATCTAAGCCTGCCCAGGCAAAGCGGTGCGAGTCGGACCGTCCATGCTTATAAACCCTATTGGTTTCATTGGACGACAGGGCTTGAGATGTCATTTCATCTCAAAGCCGGGTAAAAGTCCCACAAAATTGGAAGCAACGTCTCCAAAATGACCTTTACAGTGTTGACGGGGACGTCAAACCTCAAATCAAACAAACAAAACCGTGAAAAAGCATTCTTTTGACTGTAAAAATGCTGTATTTAAATGGCGATCTGTTTATGGTTTGCAACTGACAGTTGTGACGTCATAGCCAAGTCAAAAATCGTGACGTAAGATCCGATTGATCAATTACAGTAAGTGGCCTAAAATATTATCAAATAAAAAGAAAATTTACTCTTTTTTTTTCGATAAATATCAAAAATATTTCATCTCGTGTGCTGAAAACATCAGAATTTTCACTCGTGCTTCGCACTCGTGAAAATTCTGATATTTTCAAGGTATTTAGCTCAGTTCGACTTACGGTACTGGAGGCCGTAGGTGTCGAACTTTTAAATTTATAGCTAATAGCGAACGAGCGGACGAGCGGACTACGGAGGACCGACGACAAGCAATGGCATAAGCTGACCTGGAGCTGAAATTCACCCGTAGTGTCCAGAGGGTCACTGTTTGGCATAAACAGATAATGTTTACCCATGTAAACCCATTAAAACTGTATAAAGTTGGGATTATAAGAGTATTATGCATTGCACGTGATGTCATCGTTAACAGTCTGCAGACCTAGACAGTCGGAATTTCCAGTCAAACACTATACAAGAAAGGCATATTTAAGTGGAATTCATATATTCTGTAATTTGTGTCCCTTAACCATTAAGTTTTGTGTCGATTGTTTATCAGTCGACCCAAAGTTATAAAGCATAGAAAGTCTTCAGTGGTAAAGTCCACGTGACAATCACTGATTTGTTGCAAATCCAAGTAACTATAAATTGATAGAAAAAAGCAGCGTAAATTTCATTGCAGTGAGGTCAGCGTGTTGCGTCATAGGGCCATCTATAGAAACTAGGTTAGAATCAGGGGTTGAGCTTGGCAAACAGTGTATATCCAGATCAGACGCCCCAGAGCGCGTCATCTGATCAGAGTCTACAAAGTGTTTAAGGGTTAGACGTCACATAATGCCGCGTCTGATCAGGGTCTACATTGTTTGCTTACAGAACAGGAAAGTAATAGTTAAAGGTAAGTACGGTGACGTCAGACTGATGTGTAAAGGGGGTTATCAGTAAAACATGGACTTGGATCATGTGCTGAGACAATGGCAAACAGTGTCGACCCAGATCAGATGCCGCAGAATGTGGCATCTGATCAGGGTCAACATTGTTTGCTTAAACACAGAAAATTAAGGGTAGAACGAAAGCAATAAAGTCCCCGTTGCAGGACCGTTTTTCCATTTTCCAGCCTACACTCTGAAAAATCAACTTATCACTGCGGTTTGTTTGAATTAATGTTTAATGTTCCCGTCGACACTGATTAGGTCATTTTGAAGAAGTTGCTTCCAATATGAGGGACTTTTACCCGACATTAAGATGGAATAATATTTCAAGCACTGCCATCCAATGAAAGTAGAAGCTTTTAATTATGAGTACCATGCAGCCCAACCTGCTTTTCCAAGCCCCGATGGGCGGGGCGGACTATCAATGCTTCGATTATGACATGATCATTTCAGCGGAAACATACATGAAATCACAGAAGGCGAGGCGGTTCTAACGAGTACCCACAATTTATGTTTTTGAGCTGAAATAAGAAGGAAAATGTATAACCTGTAAACCCAGGTCTCCCCGTACATGCATTTGATGCTCTCATTACGAGAACACGCCTATATAAGTTTGACCCCCTCATACACCCTTTTATATAGTAAAACTGGGGTTTAATGGGGTATACCTTATTTTTCTTATTTCTGCTCTAAAATATAGATTGTGGGTACTCGTTAGAACCGCCTCGATGAGGCGGTTCTAACGAGTGCCCACAATCTATATTTTGAGCAGAAATAAGGAAAATATCACAATTTTTTCATCCTAAAATTTTCATTTTTTCGGCCATAAAGGTGGCAATGTATTTGAAGAGACGTGTTTGCGTAATGACAGGGATTGCATTTACCGGGTTAATTGTATCGATCCCTGATCATTGCCTTCACTACTATTTTAAATGGGTCAAAATTATACAAGTGCGTTTTCGTGATGTTATTTTTTCCGGCTAGACATTCCACGCGAATTGTCTTTCTAGCAACGGTTCACATTTATTGCCAAGCCTTATTGTCTTTTGAAAATGCCAACTGCTAGTGACTAGCGCTTTATGGGTACTTAAACGTACTATTCCACATCTTACCAACAAATAATAACCCGTATCGTACACTGATTACAAGGCATTTTGCAGTACATGTAATTTTTACATGATCAAACATTTCTGTTGTTTGTGATTCGTTATTATAACGTTATTAATCAAGTAATTTCGCATTGGCCCAGTCACAGGTCCTCGGTCAGCTGCATTGGCCCTCGGCCGAAAAGAAAATGATTATTGATTTTTGACCTCACTTGACCTCAGTTAATATTGGTTGACCTGGTGTTAATACGGATGACCTCCGATCAATACAGGATAGTCAATTAATAAAACAAGATATAACATTCTTTTCTGTGTTCGTCTTGTTTGCAGACGACCGAGACAGATTTCATTGTGATACAAAGCAGAAACTAATGTAATTTTTACTGTGATTGCTTGTGTTGGCTTTAACGACACGTCAACCCTTGTGAGTCAATTTGAGAAAGGGTGAAAAGGGATAGAAGAGACATGCGGTAGATGAGAAGAAGCCCGAAATCTCACTTTATGGTCCAAGAGAGGCTACAACAATGAAACATAATTTTAAGTTTCTTTGTTATCGTCTCCCCTGGGGCATTGGAGATGCTAATTTTTCTATATGGATAGAACTATCACGGTTTGGACACAAGCAATAGTGTTATAAAGAGGTTGTGGTGTACAAGTCTGTGTTTGTTAATGTCACGTCATTTTATTGTATTAAGAGCGATTTCATTTTTTTAGCTCACCTGAGCCGAAGGTTCCGGCACTCACCGTCCGTCGTCGTCCGTCCGTCCACAATTGTTGACCAAATTTGGCAGAAATAATCTTCGGGTGGTCCTCTCTCAAAGTTGTTCAAAGAATTCCATTCCATGCGTAACTCTGCTTGTCATGGCAACAAAAAGGAGAAAATGAGAAAAAACAAAACTTTAAAAATCTTCTTGTCTGAGACCAGAAGGCCCAGATCTTTGATATTTGGTATGAAGCTTCATCTAGTTGACCTCTACCAAGAGTGTTCAACTTATAGCCCTGGAGCCAAAAATGACGCTGTCCTTGGTTTTACATCGGTAAATATTGAGAATTTACTAAAAAAATTAGTACAAACTAAACTAAATATTGGGAATACCTTTAAAATATTCTTCTCTGAAACCAAAACGGCTAGATCTTTGATATTTGGTATGAAGCTTCAATTAGTGGACCTCTAGCTTCAAAGATTGTTTAAATTATGACCTAGGGGCCAGAACTGGCACGGCTGCGGGGCCCACATGTTTTACACAGGCTTATATGGGGAAAACCTTTAAGAATCTTTTTATCTGAAACCAGAAGGCCCAGGCCTATAATATTTGATATAAAGCTTCATTTTCTTAGGCTCTGAAGTCAGACTGTTGTTGTCCTGTAAATTTTATGAAAATTTGTGGACTTTATTGTGAAATGCTACTTTTTTCTGCTTCAGACATAGATTGTGTGTGTGTTTTTTTTTTTTTTTTTTCGGGGGTGGGGGGTAAAATAGCCTGCCTTTTACTGACCTTGAAATTTTTTTCACAATTCAATGATCAGGAATCGATACAATTACCTCATACCTCCCATCAGAGACACCAAAGAGAAAGGAACATGAACATGAAGTAACTTAATCCCAATAAAAACTTCACTAGCAGACAGCGGAAAGGACAGTTACTTTCCAACAAAATGACCAAACGGCTATCCAAAATAAAAAGATATAAACAATACATACATACAAAGACAATCTATAACAATAACAAGAATTCCGCCGAAGGCTATGTCGCGCCTGTGGGGGTGCAAAGTCACTGAACCATGACTTCTAGGTCAAGGTCAAACATGGATGCCTACATAAAAGTTGTCACTCCCAGTCCTCATACTGACCACGCTTTTCCATGCCTGAAAGGCCCGATTTTGCAGCTTCAACTCTTATCCTGCTGGACAAGACACAACTACATTACCATTGCAAACAGTGTAGATCCTGATCAAATGGCTTCTGAAGAAGCCATCTGATCAGGGTCTACACTGTTTGTAATGGGGTTTGTGAAACTATAAAGTAATTTGGTTGACTTATAGTCAGAAATAAGGGCTAAATAGTTTTTTAAACAGACTATATACACAAAAATCAGAATATAAAAGCCTGAAATCAAGAAAAAAATCAAGCTCTAAAAGCCTGAAATCCTGCAAATGCCTAAAAAATATGAGGCCTGCACTCCTAGATGCTAGCTTGTATCAAGTGTTACCTCCATTCCATTATCTACCTTGCTAAATCATATGCATAGCTTCTAGGTTTATAACCACTCTCTGACAACTGCGTCAGGGAGTCGACTCTTTGGCTCAGCAGCTAGAGCACTGGACTATCACCCGAGCGGCCCGGGTTCGAATCCCACCACAGGCGGGGATTTTTTCAGGCCATGCTTCTTTCCTTTGTTACGGCTTTCATGTCGTAAGATGGGGGCTCGTCCCGGATCGGACTTCATTTCGCCGAAAATGGCTTCTTAGGCTCTGAAGTCAGACTGTTGTTGACTGAAGTTGGCTTCACGTCATCATAAATAATGACTTCCTTGAAGAGGGGGTGTGTTACGGACCGCATTACCTCCCTTCAATTATTTACATGCATAGCTTATAGGTTTATCACCACTCTCTGACAACTGCTTCAGAGAGTCGACTCTTTGGCTCAGCGGTTAAAAGTCTGGACTGTCACCCGAGCGGCCCGGGTTCGAATACCACCATAGGTCGAAACATGGGGACTCGTCCGGGATCGGACTTTTCGTGCCGAAGTTGGCTCCACGATGATGACTTCCTTGAAGAGGGGGTGTGTTACCTCCCTTCCATTATCTACCTTGCTAGATCATATGCATAGCTTATAGGTTTATAACCACTCTCTGGCAACTGCGTCAGGGAGTCGCTTTTTTTCAGGTGAAATCACAATAATTTCTGTTACAAACTGTAAGAATCTTAGAATGGAGCTACTGAAGTGGTGAGAAACCAGATTATTAAGGTACAGAGGACCCTCGGTAAATCGACAGTATTAGTTCCCTAACAATTTGCCACTATAGCAAATTTGCCACTATAGAACATCTCTGTAAGGAGTAGAATAATAGGCAATAAAGGACTTTTTCCCTTATTTACTCAAAGAAACAAATGCTGTAGACCTTTGTTAGAATCGCCTCGATGAGGCAATTCTAACAAATATCCACAAAATTTGTTTATCGGAGTATTAAATTATTACAATATTTTTAAATATCTCCATTAATTGTTTGATTCTGTGCTAAGGAGTCGTTCCAGTGAAACTGTCGTTTTAACATGTTTCGTCATTACATTACGCAAACACGCCTATACAAATACATTGCCATTTTTATCGCCATAAAAATGAAAATTTTAAGAAGAAAAATTGTGATATTTTTCTTATTTCTGCTCAAAATATAGATTGTGGGCACTCGTTAGAACCGCCTCATCGAGGCAGTTCTAACGAGTACTCACAATCTATATTGAAGAGCAGAAATAAGAAAAACAAGGTATACCCCCGGAAACCCCCGTTCTACTATATAAAAGTGGGTTTCAAAATTATATAGGCGTGTTTTCGAGATGTATCGAATGAGGATATAGAGAGGGTTGACTGTATGGTATTCAAGCTAAAATGCTATTTTTTTTTTTAGGAAAAAAGAACAAATTTCCATTGTATTTCTACCTACAAAGATTATTGAAATCATTAGAATGGACCTACTGACGTGCTCTGATTATGCAGGTTCTGTATTCGTCATCTTTAACAAGCCAAAAATAGTATTTTTCAGGCTGAAGAACAGAAATTTTTGTATATTTCTCCAAACATATATAGATTATAAAACTCACTAGAATATTTTGTTTGTTTTGGAGTTTAACAGCCCAGTCAACACTATTTTAGGTCGTTTTCTAGCCAGTCAGTTTACCTATCTACATTTTTCTTTGGCAGGCTTATACGTAAACGGTTAACCAGTACTGTGCACATTCTTTCGTCAGAAACTGACAACTGACCTTCTTGAATCAGCGGAAGGGAGTGTGACTGTAGAAAAGATTTCATGATCAATCTCCACGAAAGAATGTTGCCAACCCCAGTAGGACTAGAATGGTGAGGTGCTTATAATGAATAAAACTCAGATTAACCCTTCTCTTGCTGAATATTCAGTTAAGCCACACCCATTTCTGACTTTGAACCAATCAAATTACTTTATGTAATTTATTCCTACAAATTCATAAACTGAATGCAAAACAGTGTAGATCCTGATCAGATGGCTTCTTCAGAAGCCATCTGATCTGGATTTACACTGTTTGCAAAGATAGGGGTTGTCGTGAACAGCAAGATAAGGGTTAACAATTCCTAAAGTAACCTGCAGACACCAAAGGAGACGACAGTTGTACCTGTGTGTGTGTGTTTAACAGCCCACCAACAGCAAAGGTCAAACGGAGATGGGACCTCGGTTTTAATGACTCGTACTAAAGTCTGGATCGAACCAGACGACGGTGGTTGTGATTTAAAGCGTTATATTTTTCAGAATGCATATTGTGTTGTATCGTTTTTCCTTTTTTTGGTTTGGTTTTGGTCTTATGGCCCTTTCAAGTTTATTTCAACTATTTCAGGCTGATCATTAATCATGGGTGGGCAAGTGCAGGAGTACCTGGAGAAAACCAGATGACCTTCCGCTGCAGAACTTGGTGTCTCACATGTGACTCAAGCAAGGCTCGAACCACAGCGGTGAAAGACCTAATGATTAAGTCAGCGCTCTTACCTACTAGGCCATGGAGGTCCATTGCAGATGCTGTTACATTGAAACTTTGGACTACAAGCAGAATTATACAATCAGAAAGATTATTTCTCATGATATTATTTTTAACTACATTCATTTCAACATAATATAGTACATTATATGTACACATGAAATATACTATTCAACCACAAATACTGATCATGAGCAACATAGGCTCCCGCCCATCAGGGCTTGAAGAAATATATGGGCTGCATGATGCTTCCACGCAGAGCTGAAACCGACCTGCACACAAGTTCTGGTAAACATCTTAGATGATCTAAGCCTGCCCAGGCAAAGCGTTGCATGTCGGCCCGTCCATGCTTATAAATCCTATTGGTTTCATTGGGCGGCAGGGCTTGAGAAGTCATTTCATCTCAATGTCGGGTAAAAGTCCCACAAAGTTGGAAGCAGCAGCTCCAAAATGACATGTACAGTGTTGACGGGGACGTTAAACCTCAAATCAAACAAACAAACAATCCACCAATTGACAATGCACCGTATAACATGAAACGTTATTACAACATGTGATGTTATTAAGGCTTAGCACTCTGGGTAAAAATATCAGCAGATGACATTTTACAATATTTCTCTTAATATTTTTCCCAGAAACTGACTGACATTTCATGCAAATTGTATCCATTGGAGACAATTTGCATGAAATGTCAAAACCTGTTTTCATGGAAAAATAAGAAATGTCATCAATTTGTTATCTGCTAAAATAGACCAGAGAGTCGTAAACATTAACCCTTGACCTGCTGAATATTTATATATGCCACACCCACTACTGATTATCAACCAATCAGATTACTTGATGCGAATTATTGCAACAAATTCATGAGCTGAATGACAAACAATGAAGATCCTGATCAGATGGCTTCTTCAGAAGCCATCTGATCTGGATCTTCATTGTTTGAAAGATAAGGCATATCTGGGCTCAGCAGGACAAGGGTTAAATATTATAAATATTTTATGATAAGAAATGCATGATAAAACCTGAGCAACAAATTTGTTGATATAACTTGTCATGGACATACTTTCTTGATATTGGAACTTTATTTGGATGCATTTTGATTTTACCATTAGACAAGGTTAGATCTCATCATGTTAACCCGTTTTATACCAAATGGAATCTTCCTCCTTATATAAAGCAGGAGTCCATTTCAAAATTTAAGGGTGACAGGCTGTGTTTTTCTTCAAAATTTATTTGGAAAATTGCTGAAATGTTCGCAGTGTAGGCCCTGATCTGGACCTGCACTGTTTGCCAAGTACCTCTTTTGGGGTTTCTGGTACTAGATTGATTAATGGGATCCAAAGCAGAACACCCCCCCCCCACCACCACCCCTGTAAAACGCACTTTAAACAGAGAAAACTTGGAATTACGGGGGTATACATTATTTTCTTATTTCTTTTCCAAGACCTAGTATGTTGGTACTCATAAGAACCGCCTGTATGAGGTTGTTCTAACGAGCACCTACACTACAATCTATACATCACAAAAACACGCCTATATAATTCTGACCTCCTTGAACCCCACTTCTATACAGTCAAAAATATATAGGCGTGTTTTTGTGATGCATGTTTTACTGAATTTATTAAAGGAGTTTTGGAAAAGGGATTAAATGCAAGGCGTGACGTTGTTAAGGACGTTGTATGTATAATGTTACAGATCGTATCTAACTAATTTGCATATTTTATCCACTTGTGGATTACCATGACGTCATATGATAAATTCTGATAAATGCTTTTCTTAGGGCAAAACTGGGCCAGCATAGATGGCCAATTATCCATTTGACGGATTCTGGTACTCAGGCAAATGCTGTCTGCAATATATTACAACAACACACCAGTGCTTCACAGGGCATTTTTTTCACATCTCCAAAATGGCTACTTTTCTTAAGAAAATCTGTGATATTTTTCTTATTTATAAGGCAAACATAGTCTGTAGGTGCTCATTAGAACTGCCTCATTGAGGCGGTTCTAACAAGTACCCACAACCTATGTCTTGGAGCAGAAATAAGAAAAAATAATATTTATCCCGTAAACCCCAGTTTTTTCTGTATAAAGTGAGGTTCAGGGTGGTGTTCATTTCATGGACTTGTTAACAGAAGTCATACATGATTGCACGACCCGCAGAAAAAGCGACCAACTGAAGTCGGTTGATTTTCTAAGTGCCCTAAAATCACCGTGTCATTCTGTCAGTCTGTCATTCTGTCAGTCTGTCATTCTGTCTGTCCGTCCGTAACCCGTTTGTGAAAATTGGTGATAGTGACTTAACCGCTTGGAATATTTAAACAATTTTTGGCATACTGATAGATATCAATGAGATCTAACCAATGAACTTGCGAAATATTACATTCCATTTAGTATAGCCTCGCCGAGGCGAAAAATGTGAAAATTTTCGAACTGCTTCTCCTCGGAAACCGTTGGGCCGATTGAAGTCAAATTTCATATGGAGCCTCTATGGGATGGGGGAAACCAAAATTTGCTCATGGGGTCCAGGTCACATGACCAAAATGGCCGCCAAGCCGTATATGGTCTGTCTTTCTGTCCGTCCGTAACCTGTTTGTGAAAATTAGTGATAGTGACTTAACCGCTTGGAATATTTAAACAATTTTTGGCATACTGATAGATATCAATGAGATCTAACCAATGAACTTGCAAAATATTACATTCCATTTAGTATAGCCTCGCCGAGGCGAAAAATGTGAAAATTTTCGAACTGCTTCTCCTCGGAAACCGTTGGGCCGTTTGAAGTCAAATTTCATATGGAGCCTCTATGGGATGGGGGAAACCTAAATTTGCTCATGGGGTCAAGGTCACATGACAAAAAATGGCCGCCAAGCCATATATGGTAAAAACCCTTCAAAAATAGTATTCTCCAGAACCACTGGGCAGATTTCCACGAAACTTGATAAATAACATATGGGACGTAGGCCCATCATAAATTGCTAAAATGGTGACCCTGGGTTGACTTTGACCTTCTTTGTGCCTAGGTCAAACTTTGACACATATGCTTTTGTATTGGAAAAGTGCGAATGCATTTTATCCTGCAAACGATTCAGAATACAGTACTAAAGTATAAGATATATTTTTGCTCCTTACGATAAGACGCATTTATTGGGGGAACCGTTTTAGGTCCAGGTCACATGACCAAAATGGCCGCCATACCCATATATGGTAACACTCATAAAGCTAAAAGCATCCGGCGGGTCGTGCACTTCAGCTGAAGCACTGGTTTTTACTAAATTGAATGAGAGACATATATTTTTCTATCATGTAACTCACATTTATATTCATTTCAACACACATAAAGGCCCCCGCCCATTGGGGCTTGAAGAAATAAAAGGGCTGCATGATGCTTCCAGGCGGAGCTGAATCCGACCCCACACAAGCACTGGTAAACCACTTAGAGGATCTAAGTCTGCCCAGGCAAAGAGGTGCAAGTCTAACCGTCCATGCTTATAAATCCTATTGGTTTCATTGGGCGACAGGGCTTGAGTTGTCATTTCGTCTCAATGTCAGGTAAGTCCCACAAAATTGGAAGCAACGTCGCCAAAATGACCTATATAGTGTTGACCGTGATGTTAAACATTAAATCAACCAATCAAATCAACACAAATAAGCAATTCCATATTCATAACACAATTTAATCATTTCTTTATGTAATTCCACATTTGCAGTTACCACCCATTAATAACCAGAAAATAGGAGCTTTCCACCAAACAGATGTCACTTGGCAATAGTACTATATTTACCGTATGTATTCTGACAGGCTGGCTTGGGCAAACAGTGTAGATCCAGATGAGATGCTGCAAAATGTGACAACTCATCTGTCTTCACCATTAAGATAACACATCCGTGCGATATAGTGCATTTTTCAAACCTCAAAAACGGTAATTTTTCTGATGAAAATTTGTAATATTTTTCTTATTTATACTCCAAACATAGGTTTTGGGTGCTCTTTGAGGCGGTTCTAACGAGTACCCACAACCTATGTCTTGGAGCAGAACTAAGGAAAATAATGTTTACCCCTGTAAACCCCAGTTTTCTCTATATAAAGCGGGGTTTAGGGGGGGGGTCTTTATTTCACGGACTTGTTCAAGTCATGCTTTTGCCACTAATCAAGCTGTTTTAGTTAGACAACATCGGGTAGTAAATTGTTCGTTAAAATTTTTATAACAAGGATGGTTTTGTTTGTTTGATTTGAGGTTTAACGTCCCCGTCAACACTGAAAAGGTCATTTTGGAGACGTTGCTTCCTATTTTGTGGGACTTTTACCCGACATTGAGATGAAATGACATCTCAAGACCTGTAGCCCAATGTAACAAGGATGGTAAGAAGGCTCCGAATACTTATGGTCAACATTGCGAAAACATGTCCATGTGAAATAATGGCGTCCAACATGGTGTCAGAAATGACAAATTGTAGGTAAAAATGATATATCTTTCTTATTTCTGCTTTCAACATAAATTGTGGGTGCTCGTTAGAACCGCCTCACTGACGAGTACCAACAATCTATGTTTTTAAGCAAATATACATGTGATAATGTATACCCTGTAAACCCCAGTTTTTTTCTGTATAAATATGGTTTAGAGGGGTCTTCGTTTCAAAGACTTGTAATCGTGATGAATAAGGTATGTGCAAAAGATTTCAAAACTGAAGATATGGCCCCCATCCATCAGGGCTTGGAGAAAAAGATTGGGCTATATGATGCTTCCAAGCAGACCTGAAACTGACCATACACGAGTTAACAACTTAGAGAGTCTATTGCCTCCCCTTTAAGAGTAGACCCCTTTTAACTGAAAGAGCGAAGTGTACATGAAAACGTGTACATGAAAACAAACAGGAAGGTTTCATAATTATTTCAATTTTGTAGGACTTTTACCCTACACTGAGAAGAAATGACATCTCAATCCCTGCTGCCCAATGAAATCAATAGGGTATGTATGCATGGACCACAATAAATAGCAACATAGAAATTGTATTGCTCTATTGTACAAAAAAAGACAGTATTGTAACACATTACGATAACACATCCGTGCGGCATAGTGCATTTTTTCATATCTCCAAAATGGCTACTTTTCGGATGAAAATCCGTGATATGTTTGTAATTTTTACTTCAAACATAGGCTGTGGGTGCTCGTTAGAACCGCCTCATTGAGGCGGTTCTAACGAGTACCCACAACCTATGTCTATGAGCAGAAATAAGGAAAATAATGAACACCCCACTAAACCCCAGTTTTCTCTATATAAAGTGGGGTGTAAGGGGGTGTTCATTTCACGGACTTGTTAGCGTGATGATAAAGTTATACTTTCTCCTCCACTCACAAAGCAGTAATTTTGCTCAAAAATTTGCTTTATCTCTTAAGCTAAAATAAATAAATATAAATAAATAAAAATGAAAAAGAAAAACAAAGAAACAAAAAAAAAATTTTTTATTTTTTCAAGAGCTTTTGTTTTGAAGTTTAAGATCCCAGGAGATGACTTTCAGACAAGCTAAGGCTTACTGTCAGATCCTGGAAAATATTCATTACGAAACTCTGCCTATACAAATACAGTGTAAATTTTACCACCAAACTACGAATATTTTAAGATGAAATATTGTTATGTTTTTCATACTTCTGCTCAAAATATAGATTGTGGGTACATGTTAGAACTGCCTCATTTATGTTTTGAGCAGAATTATTAATATCAGAATTGTTTCATCAGAAAATTTTCATTTTTTGGTGGTAAAATTTTCAATATATCTAAAAAGGCCTGTTTTTGTTGTGAAGCCCAAAATACACTGCAGCATGTACACTATTTCCGACCCCATAACAAGCAGAGTTCAATTGTTCAAACCATTGTTAGCTTAAGGGGAATCGGAACAACTGGCAGATTTTTCCACCATTTTTCAAAGGCAGACAACTTTTGGCACTCCCTGTTCACTTTTCTATAAGCTCAGTCCCACTGAAAAAGGGGTCTACTCTTAAAGGAAAGAATTTGCTCCTTAGGAGCAAATTCTTTCCTTTAAGAGCTGACCCCTGTTGACATGGGAGACAAAAGTACTTTTGCAGGAGTTGCCTCCCCTGAAGGTGTTCCCATTCCCCTTAATGTTTGGGAGTGTAATGGCCCAGTCAACACTATTTAGGTCATTTTTGAGCCGGTCAGTTTACCTATCCACACTTTTCCTAGGCAGGCTTATACGCAAGTGATTAACCGGTACAGTGCAAATTCTTTCGCCAGAAACTGACAACTGCCCTTCTTGAATCAGTCAAAGGGAGAGAATGACTGCAGAAAAGATTTCATTGCATTTACAAAAGCTGCTCAAATATTTGCAGCAAAAATATTAGTGTATTCGCCATATTAATCCATTGTATAGTGGACCCTTCCATTGCTACACATTGGACAAATCCATTTGTCATATAAGGGGTGTGAAGCCTATTTTTTTTCATTTTTATTCTATTTTTGACAGAAAATTCTGTAAGCAAAGAGTGTAGGCCCTGATCAGATGCAGCATTCTGCGGCATCTGATCTGGGCCTGCACTGTTTGCCAAGGCACCCTTTTAGGGGTTTCCCACATGCAATGGATTAAATGGTCACATTTTTAATGATATGTCAACTAACAACATTGCTAGTTTTGAACAAGTAATCCCTGGTTTACACTCTATATTATAATTTCAGCAATTCAAAACATGAAAGAGACATCAAAATCTTTTTTGAAATAAACGGGATGAAATTTTACTCTTTAATTAATAATGACAGCTTGGGTCATTCTGAGCAACAATTAAGCTTAAAAGGATAACCTGCTGTTCACAACACACTCTTTTATCAATTACCCCCTATATTAATTGCATTGTAACACCCTGATCTGATAAAGATATGCTATCTCAGGACAAGTAAGCTTCATCAGGTCAACATGACATTGCACTTCTATGAACTGGACTACTGGAAAAAATTTTTTTTTTTTTGGTTTCGGTTTTACGGCCCTTTCAAGATTACTTCACTCATATCGAGTCGATCGTTAATCAGAGGTGGGCGAAAACCGGAGTACCCGGAGAAAAACCACCTGACCTTCCGTTGCAGAACTTGGCGTCTCACACGGACTACTGGAAAAATTGTGAGAGTGTACAAGGGGATAAACTGATAAATAGAATACCAGATTCATGACATTCGATATCAAGTTTATCAGGCTCGGCTTCGAGACACATGTAGAATCGCTCGGCAAGCCTCGAGATTCTACAAGTGTTCTCAAAGCGTTGCACGATAAACCCGATATCAAATGACACAAACCTGGTATTCTCTATATCTGGGGCTGTGCAGTGCATAACAAAACCTACAACAAGACCTAACATGTGCTATCTGAAAAGACTTGATATCAGCCTGCACATCCAACCAATAGGGCCAGAGGTTTTGCTTCTCTCTCTATGGATAGCCCAGAGGCAACAGAAGATTCATGCTGTCAGCAAAAATCTTGATGCACAGGCTGATCAAGTTTTCTTGTAAGTTTTTTCATGTGCTGGATCCTGTTTCTTTTAACCCATATTTAAACCACACACATTACCAGCTATCAGCCAAACAAATTGCTTGATAGATTCATTCAAACTGTATGACAAACAGTGTAGATCCTGATAAGATGGCTTCTGGGATCCTGATTAGATGGCTTCTTCAGAATCCTTCTGATCTGGATCTATTGCAAAAATACAGGGTATCAACATATTATTTTTTCTTATTTCTGCATGGAAATGTATGTTGTCAGTACTCATTCGAAGCACCTAGCGAAGGTGCTTCTTCTTAACTGTAGTGATCTCCCCTACCAGTACATCCATTTACCGTATCTATTTGGACAGACATGCCTGAGCAGTGTAAACACAGATGAGATGCCATGTGGAATCTCATCAGTGTCATTGTCTACACTGTTTGCAACTTATCCAGCTATTTTTTCCAGACACAACATTAGATAGTAAATTGTAAAAGTGCAATTTTAGAGCAAGTAAGGTAAGGAATGGAGGTGTCAAAATATCTACGGTAAATATGATACATGCACTTTGCATTACGATAACACACCCGTGCGACATAGTGCAATTTTTCACTTCTCCAAATGGCTACTTTTCTGATGAAATGGGTGATATTTTTCTTATTATCCTCACGTTTTTCAAAAAAAGTGGGGATATTGTTATCGCCTCCGTCCGTCTGTCCATCTGTCTGTCCGGCTATCTCCTCCTAAACCGATAGCCGGAATTCAACCAAATTTGGTATGCGAGTTGCTTACATGAATGGCTTGCGCAAGAGCACATTTTTTTTTGTCCCCGCCCCCAGGGGCCCTGGGGAGGGGTCAAAAGGTCAAATTTTGACCTACTGTGGAGAAAACGTGGGGATTTGCGATAGCTTGCCATCGACTGCGCACTCCAGTTTATACTGCAAACATAGGTTGTGGGTGCTTGTTAGAACATAGGCTGTGGATGCTCGTTAGAACCCCCTCATTGAGACGGTTCTAACGAGTACCCACAACCTATGTCTTGGAGCAGAAATAAGAAAAATAATATATACCCCCTAAACACCAGTTTTCTCTATATAAAGTGGGGTTTAGGGGGGAGTTCATATTACGGATTTGTTCACGTGATGGCAAACATGAAATGATTATGAGATGCAAGATATTCAAATGTTCACATTGTCATTGATTTTATTTTTTATCAGTTTTTCCATCTTCTCGTCTTCAACAGTTTCCAACATTTTTCTGAGCGTCTTTTTAAGTCGGAGGGCTGTTAATCTTGCTTTGGGATTCTGGTTCCAACACTCTCGTATGACCCTGGACATCTGAGACAATACCTGAAATGTACACGTGAACATGTGCATCAACTGAAACATACAAATTAACAAGCGTGATAATTGCTATATACACAATATCATGTTCTATAGCTGATAGATACACATGGACATATTATGTAACTCATATATGCAGTAGAATTCCTATATTGCAGACTTTCTGATGAGTCTTTAAACCGAGGTCCCATCTCCATATGACCTTAGCTGTTGGTGGGATGTAAAACTCAAACACTCACTCACTCACTCACTCACTCAGAATGCCTGTATTAAGACCATCTCTGGGACTGTTCAAAAGTGGTCTTAGAGACCACTTTTGATTAAGACCACCTTTTGTACTGTTCAAAAGTGGTCTTACAGACCACTTTTGAACAGTACCGAAGGTGGTCTCTGAAAGGTGGGACTGTTCAGACCACTTTTGAACAGTACCCAAGGCGGTCTCTGACAAGAGAACACTGTATGCAGAAAAACAAATGAAGAATACCGGAAACCTACCAAATAAGGTTTTTAAAGGCAGAATTGGTCTTAATTTTAGGTGGTCTTAATAGCGGAATTTCACTTTATATACATGAACATACTATTACTGAAATGAACACAATGGACATGAACTATAACTGACATATAGTAATGAATGTACCAGAACTGAAATGTACACATGAACATGATTGTGCTATAAATAAAATATACAAAAGAACACGTGCTATATCGGATTTTTTTTTTTTTTTTTTTTTTTTTACAAAAATGTCAATATTCCAACATTTCTAAATGCGTCTTCATTAAGGAGATCGTACATGTAGCTTTACAGAGGGTATCTAACTAATTTGCATATTTAATCCACTGGTGGATTACCACGTTTATTACATGGTGTTATTACATTCTCAGAGGTGATGTCATATGATAAACATAGTACCTTCATCTCACCCATCCATTCTGCTCTTACTTTTACAGTCCAACCTGTATTAAGCAAGCACCTCTGGGATATTCAAAAAAAGCTTGCTTAAGGCAGGTGCTTGCTTAACACTGGTGAATGTTAATGCATTTTCCTTTTTACGGAACTGAATTCCTGCTTGCTTAAGACAGGTTGCTTGCTTAATAGAGGTGGCCACTAAGACGGGTTTGACTGTATACTGTAAAAACCCTTAAAAAATTGGTCACCTTGAAAACTTGCTTTAATTCTCCTAAAAATTTAAACAAATTTGTTTTGCCATCCAGCAAGGAGTCAAAAAGGTGGAATTGGAATGGCAAACGGTGTAGACCCTGATCAGACTGCTCCTTCAGGAGCAGTCTGATCTTGGTCTGCACTGTTTGCTTAGGCATGTCTGTCTCAGTGCTTAGGATCACTACGATAACAACCATAATAACACCGCCCCCCTCCCCCCCCTTGAAGAAATAGATGGGCTGCATGATGCTAAAGCTTCCACGCAGAGCTGAAACTGACCGCACATGAGTACTGGTACACTGCTTAGATACATACCCAATATCAAAGGCCTAGGCCTTGTGGTTTCACAGAAGAAGATTCTTTCTAAGTCTATGTATTACCAAAGGGCCCTGGAGCGGGCGCATTTTTGGCCCCAGGGTTATAATTTGAACAATCTTGGCAGAGGTCCACTAGATGAAGCTTCATACCAAGTATCAAAGACCTGGGCCCTACGGTTTCAGAGAAAAAGATTTTTAAAGATTTTCCCAATATAAGCCTATGTAAAACCAAAGGGCCACAAGGCGGGGCATTTTTGGCCCCAGGGCTATAATTTGCACAACCTTGATAGAGGTCCACTAGATGAAATTTCACACCAAATATCAAAGACCTAGGCCTTCAGGAGCAGTCTGATCAGGGTCTGCACTGTTTGCTTAGGCATGTCCGTCTCAGTGCTTAGGATCATTACAATAACTACCATAATAACACCGCCCCCGCCCATCGGGGCTTGAAGAAATAGATGGGCTGCATGATGCTTAAGCTTAAGCAGAGCTGAAACTGACCGCACATGAGTACTGGTAAACTGCTTAGATTCATACCCAATATCAAAGGCTTAGGCCTTGTGGTTTCAGAGAAGAAGATTTTTAAAGATTTTCCCTATCTAAGTCTACGTATTACCAAAGGGCCTCGGAGCGGGCGCATTTTTGGCCCCAGGGCTATAATTTGAACAATCTTGGTAGAGGTCCACTAGATGAAGCTTCATACCAAATATCAAAGACCTGGGCCCTGCGGTTTCAGAGAAGAAGATTTTTAAAGATTTTCCCTGTATAAGCCTATGTAAAACCAAAGGGCCACAAGGGCGGGGCATTTTTGGCCCCATGGCTATAATTTGCACAATCTTGATAGAGATCTTCTAGATGAAATTTCACACCAAATATCAAAGACCTTGATAACTTGCTTGAATTCTCCTAAAATTTAAACAAATTTGTTTTGCCATCCAGCAAGGAGTCAAAAAGGTGGAATTTGAATGACAAATGGTGTAGACCCTAATCTGGGTCTGCACTGTTTGCTTAGGCATGTATGTCCCAGTGCTTAGGATCATTACAATAACTACCATAATAACACTGCCCCCGCCCATCGGGGCTTGAAGAAATAGATGGGCTGCATGATGCTTAAGCTTACATGCAGAGCTGAAACTGACCGCACATGATTACTGGTAAACGGCTTAGCGGTTCTAAGCATGCCCAGGAAAAAGTGCTGCGAGTTGGACCGTCTTATTAGTTTAATTGGGTCGCAGGGCTTGAGATGTCATTTCATCTCAATGTCGGGTAAAAGTCCCACAAAATTGGAAGCAACGTCACAAAAATGGCCTATACAGTATTGACGGGGACGTTGAACCTCAAATAAAAAAAAAAAAACAAATACATTTCAATTA
>OY757026.1:80456725-80500950 GCA_963580285.1 Lucinisca nassula
TTCGTGTAAATGCAATCTGATCAGCCCCCGCCCATCAGGGCTTGAAGAAATATATGGGCCGCATGATGCTTCCATGCAGAGCTGAATCCGGCCCGCACACTAGTAGTGGTAAACCACTTAGAGGATCTTTATTAAAGCCTGCCTAGGCAAAGTGGTGCGAGTCGGCCTGTCCATGCTTATAAACCCCATTGGTTTCATTGGGCAACAGGGCTTGAGATGTCATTTCATCTCAATGTCAGGTGAAAGTCCCACAAAATTGGAAGCAACGTCTACAGTGTTGACGAGGACATTAAACCTCAAATGAAACAAACAAACAAATGCAATCTGATTGGATGAGTTGATCAAGTTGGTCTCATAAAATGTTAATGCAGTTTGATTGAACAGTTTATCAACTTAACAGTCTCTAGAGTAAATGCAATCTGATGGCCCCCGCCCATCGGAGATTGAAGAAATATATGGGCTGCACGATGCTTCCACACAGAGCTTAATCCGACCCGCACACGAGTACTGTTAAACCACTTAGAGGAGTGCCCAGGCAAAGCAGTGTGAGTCGACCCGTCCATGCTTATAAATGCTATTGGTTTCATTGGGCTGCAGGACTTGAGATGTCATTTCATCTCAACGTCGGGTAGAAGTCCCACAAAACTGGAAGCAAAGTCTCCAAAACACCTTTACAGTGTTGACGGGGACGTTTAGCCTAAAATAAAACAAACAAAACAAAACTGGATCATTCGATCACCTCTGTCTCTAGTGTAATGCAATTTGATAGAATCAGTTCAGATCAACTTTGATCTCTATTGTACATGCAATCTGGTTGGATGAGTTGATAATTTCTTGCACACCACACAAGGAAATCCGTGATTTTACCCTGGGATAGAAATTTATGTTCTGACCCTGGTGTTCCGACCCCAAATCGAAAATAATCGCGTGTTTGATAAATGCACTGGTTGATTACAACCTTATGCTCGACATCGTCATGCGTGATGTCACTAAACATTCCTGTTGTGTCACCATAAAATGGCGGACGTCGGTAACTGAAGTGACAGCAGCATTAATAAAAGCACCGCAGACACTGCATAATACCCCGCCACTGCTAAGCAATGTAACTTATTTGAAAATATATCAAGGCTAAATAATAACTAGAATTTGTTTTTCTACAAAAACACAGATGTCTCCCCCGTTTTTGACTGCTAAGTATAACCTTGACATTGGAGGTATTTAGCTGGGTCTTGTGTGCAACACATCATCTAATGAAGATGAACATTTCTGCATAGTAACTTTAAAAATGTTCACAGAAAAATAAAAAAGTTATTGGCCGTAAACAAAAAAAAGCACTTTTTTACCTTTGACCTCTAAGTATGGCCTTGACCTTTGAGGTACAACACATACGCGTCAGATAATTTTCCATGAGGAATCCATATATGAAATTTCAAAACCCTAGCATACACAGTTCTAAAGTGATGCTATGCATCACTTTTAGCATACATTACAATGGGCACAAATTACCAAAATGACAAAGGGCCATAACTCACAAAGTACTTTTCGGAATTTTGTCATAAGTTAACCAGTTCATCTACTCATCATCACCAATCTATTCACCATGTTTCAAGGCTCTAGCTCCAATAGTTTTTGAGATATCTTGCTGACAAGATTTTATTAAAAAATTCAAAGGGCAATAACTCTTGAAAGGGGCATAATCCGGATAAGAAAAAAAATACGCGTCAGCTAATTTTCCATGAGGAATCCATATATATGAAATTTCAAAACCCTAGCATACACGGTTCTAAAGTTATGCTATGCATCACTTTTAGCATACATTACAATGGGCACAAATTACCAAAATGACAAAGGGCCATAACTCACAAAGTATTTTTTGAAATTTTGTCAAAAGTTAATCAGTTCATCTACTCATCACCACCAATATATTCACCAACTTTCAAGGCTCTAGCTCCAATAGTTTTTGAGATATCTTGCTGACAAGATTTTATTAAAAAAATTTCAAAGGACAATAACTCTTGAAGGGGGCATAATCCGGACGAGAAAAAAAATACGCGTCAGCTAGTTTTCCATGAGGAATCCATATATGAAATTTCAAAACCCTAGCATACAAGGTTCTTTAGTTATGCTATGCATCAAAAGCTTAACTGACGGACAAACGGACGAACGAACCAGAACCAATATGCCCCTCCAACTTTTTCAACGTTGGGGGCATAATAAGAAAGTTATTGACAGAACACAAAAAAGGCCCTTTTTTTACCTTTAACCTCTATGTATGACCTTGACCTTTCAGGTACCAAACTGGGTCATGCGTGCAACACATCATCTCATGTTGGTTAACATTTCTGCCTAGCAATTTCAAAATCCATCTAAAAATTAGAAAGTTATTGACCAAACACAAAAAGGCCCCTTTTTTACCTTTGACCTCTATGTATGACCTTGACATTTTAGGTACCAAACTGAATCATGCATGCAACACATCGTCCCATGATAACACATGGTCCCATGATAGTTAACATGTTTGCCAAGTAACTTCAAATTCTATTTGAAAATAAGCAAGTTATTGACAAAACCCGAAAAAAGGCCCCTTTTTTTACATTTGACCTCTAAGTATGACCTTGACCTTTGAGGTACCAACCTGGGTCATGCACGCAACACATCGCCTTATATTGGTTAACATTTCTGCCAAGTGATTTCAAAATCCATCTCAAAATAAGAAAGTTATTGACCAAATACGAAAAAAGGCCCCCTTTTTGACCTTTGACCTCTAAGTATGACCTTGACCGTTGAGGTAACGACCTGCCTCATGTGCACCAAACATCATCTCATATTTGTTAATAATTATGCCTAGTAATTTTAAAATCCATCTCAAATATGCCTAGTAATTTTAAAATCCATCTCAAAATTAGAAAGTTATTGACCAAATATGAAAAAAGGCCCCTTTTTTTACCTTTGACCTCTAAGTATGACCTTGACCTTTGAGGTACCGACCTGCCTCATGCGCACCACACATCGTTTTATGGTTGTTAATAATTATGCCAAGTAATTTTAAAATCCATCCCAAAATAAGGAAGTTATTGACCAAATACGAAAAAAAGGCCCCTTTTTTTACCTTTGACCTCTAAGTATGACCTTGACCTTTGAGGTACCGACCTGCCTCATGCGCACCACACATCGTCTTATGGTTGTTAATATTTCTGCCGAGTAATTTTAAAATCCATCAAAAAATAAGAAAGTTATTGACCGGACACGATTTGCCCATACATATATACATACCAACAAACTTCCAAGGGAGATAATTCAAAAAGTATAAATGCGAGAGTTATAGTTCTTGCGCACTGCACGTCGCCTAATGCTGATTAATATTTATACGAAGTTTCGTGAAGATAGCTCTAACGGTTTTCAAGTTACAGAGCGGACACGAAAGTGTGACAGACGGACAGACAGACGCCCGGGGGAAAAACAATATGTCTCTCCGAAAAAAATTTTTTCGGGGGAGACATAATAAAGGAATTAGAGTCTAAAATCGATTTTTAATACATCAAGGGCAAATAACTAAAGAACTGGAACAGCCAGAGAAGTGGTCCTTGGCCACAATATGTACCCTTTACTCCTCTATATGGTCCTTGTTCACAATATGTACCCTTTAGTCCTCTATATATCTGTAAAGTTTAATCCAAATATTTCATATAGTAAGGGAACTAGAGGCCAAAAACTATTTTTCAGATACTGAAAAGGGACAGACAGACAGATGGACAGACATATAAATGGATGGACAGACAGACAGCAGAGAGTGTAGAAGTTTTATCCATATATTTCAAATAATAAATGAACTATAGGCCAAAATCCCTTTTTTATATATTTCAAGGGCAGATAACTCAATTGCTGGGAAAGCCAGAGTCATGTTCCTTTGCCACAGTATGTAACATTTAATCTACTACATATCTATGAAGTTTCAGCAAGATATTGTAAATAATAAAGTAACTACAGTCTAAAATGCATTTTAAATACTTCAAGGGCAGATAACTCAAGAACTGGTATAGCCAGAGTAGGGGTCCTTGGCCACGATATGAACCATTAAGTCCTCTATATATCTGTGAAGTTTCATCGAGATATTCCATATAGTAAGGGAACTAGAGGCCAAAAACAATTTTTTAGATATTTCAAAGGCAGATAACTCAATCGCTGGGAAAGCCAGAGTCATGTTCCTTTGCCACAGAATATAACAATTCATCTACTACATATCTATGAAGTTTCAGCAAGATATTGTAAATGATAAACGAACTACAGTCTAAAATGCATTTTTTAAATACGTCAAGGGCAGATAACTCAAGAACTGGAACAGCCAGAGTAGCAGTCCTTGGCCACAATATGAACCATTTAGTCCTCTATATATCTGTGAAGTTTCATCCTGATATTCCATATAGTAAGGGAATTAGAGGCCAAAAACCATTTTTCAGATACTGAAAAGGGCAATAACTCTGCTAAAAATTAACGGATTTTGTCCATTAACAATCCCAAACCATTCATCCCCGATACCAATATGTATGCAAAATTTGAACAAAATCCGTGAAAATATACTCAAGTTATCGTCACTTATCGATCGGAAACGAAGTGCAGACGGACGGACGGACACCAGAGGGTATAACATAATACCCCGCCACTATCGTGTGGCGGGGTATAAAAATTTGCAATAGAAATGGAAGGTATGCAAGAAAAAGAATCCAATATGGGTGGATAGAAAAATCCGTCCCTCGGGATCACTGTCCGGCATCACTCAGCAAGCCTCGTGATGCCAGACAGTATCCCTCGGGACGGATTTTTCAATCCACCCCTCACACCCATGTAAGATTCTTATAGTACGTGGCTCAATATGGGTCCTAGAAATTTAATCTGAGACAAGGAAAATCTAAGATGAATTGTCTCACCCATGAATTTATGACACAATCCACTTTGCCAGTGCTTACTTTGTCAACTTGCAAAAAAAAAACAAGCATGTGTACATGTACAACAACATAACAAAACAATCATTGGAAGAATCACCCTACAAAGTTTGAGGTTGAAGAGATTAACATTGGTGTCGACAACAGGTAAAACAAAACTCTAAACCCCGTTACATGTCTTAGGATATCTACACATTTACACAAGAGTGTAAACTGGCTTCTGTTTGCTGAAAATCAAAATGCCTGCTATTCTGCCCAGCCCTATAGTGGCTTCAAATACTAACACTGCATTCGACAGCACACCAATACCCGTAAGAAACCAATAAAGCCCCGAATATGGCTTTTGTCAACAACCTACAATCAAAGATTAACTTTTCCAGCTCAGTAACTACTTGTGAAATCAGGTAGAAAATCGGAATAGGTACAAGACAGGTCTGTTTTTACAAGATTAAATTTGTCTTGGCAAAGTTACCACTAATTGAAACTGTCAAAACACTAAGCACGAAACTCAACACTTTTGGACTACATGAAGTTTGACCCTTATTCTGCTGTTCTTGACAACCCCTTCCTTTTGCAAACAGTGTAGATCCAGATCAGATGGCTTCTGAAGAAGTCTTTATAGCCCTTATCCTGTTGTTCACAACAACCCGTTCCTCTTGCAAACAGTATAGATCCAGATCAGATGGCTTCTGAAGAAGCCATCTGATCAGGATCTACACGGTTTGCATTTGGTTTGTAAATTTGCGGGAATAAATAACATCAAGCAATCTGATTGGTTCAAAGTCAGAAATGAGTGTTACTAAATTAATTATTCAGTAAGATAAAGGTTAAAACTTGTCCCACTGAACCAGTATATATGCTGTACCTTCAATCGCACCTGCTCTGGATCTTCACTGTCATTCAGTTTTTTTTTTTGTTTGTTTGAGTTGAGGTTTTACATCCCTGTCAACACTATTAAGGTCATTTTGGAGACTCTGCTTCCGAGTTTGTGGGCATTTTACCCGACACTGAGATGAAATGATAACTCAAGCCCTAACGCCCTTGTCATTCAGTTGGTGAATTTACATGTAAAGGAATAAACTACAGTAATATTCCATTATTATGACCACCTAAAGTAAGACTTAATCTCCTTTAAAAAGCTTAAATAGTAGGTTGCATTTATTTTTTGCTTGTGTTTTTGCATACAGTGTCCTCAGGTCAGAGACCACCTTTTGGTTTGTTCAAAAGTGGTCTTAAGGACCATTTTTGAACAGACCTAAAGGTGGTCTTAATATAGGAATTTTACTAAACATTTACATCAAGTAATATGATTGGCTGATAGTTAAGAATGGGTGCGGCAAAATATAGGTATTCAGCAGAACATGGGTTTTTGTGAGTCTTGGCTTTGGTTTTGTTTCATTTGAGATTTAACATCCCAATCAACACTATCTAGGTCATTTTGGTGACTTTGCTTCCAATTTTTGTGAGGTTTAAAATCCCCATCAACACTATCTAGGTCATTTTGGAGACTTTGCTTCCAATTTTGTGGGACTTTTACCCGACATTGAGATAAAACCAATAGGGTTTATATACATGGAGCGAGTCTTGGTACTGAGTCCACTTGTCTTGCAAAGATGAACAAGGGTTAACGAATGTGAGGTTTCCATTCGACCTTAAAGGTGCATTATTGAGCTATCGGTAAAAAATGCTTCCAAAAATAAAATACATATAGCCGGTATTTTTCTTTAAAACAATACAAATGAATGCATTTTATGCAAAAATGCGAACAATTTTGATGAGATGTAAACGAGTTTGAGAGGGATTCTCTAACTAGGTTTTGAACACTAGTTAGATCTATTTTTAGTTTGTGACAAAAATAGAATCCCCATATATGACAGTATGCGATGTTCATTTTTGGCCTTGTTTGCTTAGGCCATGCCTGAATCGGAAAAAAATATGACACTGAATACCATGCCCTAAGTAACGACACTCAGAGACGATACTGTCGCCATGTATGTGTAAAGTGACAGATTTATTTTTAGAACAGAAATTCCAAACACATGTTCAGAGCGAAGGGTAAACACGAATGAAAACGACCATTTTCACAAAGTTCTGAAGCTGTATTTGGCTCCAAAAGTGTACACATGACAAAGTAGTATGAAATGAAGATAAAAACCAGAAAAAAAAATTGAGACCCGGTAGCTCAATAATGCACCTTTAAGAAGAATAGATGTACTTAACACTACAACCTCATTTCTTACGTCACTATCGTTTTAAGGCCCAAAGCAGAATTAAACTGTTAGTTGACCAACCAAACTTTTATGGACTTAAGTCAGCAAAATGAAGTCTTTGCAACCATAGTTGAGTAACCATTTGAAGTCAGAAGCAGCTTTTTGTGCCAGTCATGGTAGCTCAGTCGGATGCGCGTCTGACTGGTGATCAGGAGGATGCGGGTTCGATTCCGGCCTGGGTCGGCAACATTCTTTCATGGAGATTGATCATGAAATCTTTTCTACGGTCATTCTCTCCCTTTCGCTGATTCAAGAAGGGCAGTTGTCAGTTTCTGGCGAAAGAATGTGCACTGTACTTGTTAACCGCTTACGTATAAGCCTGCCCAGGAAAAGTGTGGATAGGTAAACTGACCGGCTCAAAAATGACCTAAAATAGTGTTGACTGGGCTGTAAAACTCCAAAACAAACAAACAGAAGAAGCTTTGGGTCATCGACATTCCAAATTACATATGGTGGTGGTGGTTGGGTGAGGCAATGGTGACGTGTATTTTGTGTTAATTGTACTAAGGCAAATACATGTAGAACACTGGGTTTCCTGAGGCGAAATCTTCATCAGTGCCCTCAGGATGTAAAAGAGGCAGCATATAAAGGTCTTGTTCACCCAATCTTGGAATATGGTAGTTGTATCTGGGACCCCAGTGGAGTGGTCCTTAACGATGAAATTGAGGAAGTTCAGAATAGAGCTGCTTCATTTGTAACCGGCAATTACTGCTTTGAAACTGGGAGCATAACTGGAATACTTGGAAAATTAAAATGGGAGTCTCTCAAGAAAAGGAGAAAAGACAGTAGGCTAATCCTTTTATACAAAGGTCTAAAGGGTGCTGCCAGCATTCCAACAGATGACCTTGTTCCCCCAGCTAGACAATGTAGAAATCACCATTCGTTGTGGGTGAGTAAATTAACCGGAACGGACCTAATTACCAGAACCGACCAATTTCCCCCCGGTTTCCACCTTATTTTAAGTATATTTGTATAAACATGATAAAATACACACTATTTTAATCTTTTAAAACATTGTGCATGCTCTTGTTCATAAATAATTTTGTCAAATGTGGAATATGGGTCAGTGCACAATAAAATCAACCTGTGCGTCAGGCCCACCACAATCACTTTCCCTAGTGGTGTTTGGAGCAGAAATAATTAAAAATCAAGACTCTAAATAATAAGGTATCCGCATATGTGGTTCGAGCATGGCAAGTGTCATATGTGAGATGTTAAGATCTGCAACGGAAGGCCAGGTGTTTTTTCTCCAGGTACTCCGGTTTTCGTCCTCTGATTAATGATTGACTCTGTATAAATGAAATAATCTTGAAAGGGCCATAAAAGAAATAAAAGAATTCAAAGAGAAAATAATTGGCAATCCCCTTAAGAGGCCTACCCAGTCAAGTGGTGCGAGTCAAGAAACCCTATTGGTATCACTTGGCGGCAAAATCACCTAAATAGTGTTGCAGGTGAAGTTTAACCTAAACTCAAATAAATAAGATAGGATCTGAGCCATTTATGGCAGTATATTGTTCCCAACTGATGGTCAATCTGAAATTCTTTCTTTTCGGTGTACGGAATGATTTAATGGGAACACATTCATTTTTTCGCCCCCCCCCCCCCCCCCCCCCCCCCCCCCCCCCCCGCACATCGGGGCTTGGAAAATAGATTGGGCTGCATGTTGCTTCCCCGCAGAGCTGAAACTGACCACTCATGATTACTGGTAAATCGCTTAGGACTAAGCCTGCCCTGGTAAAGTGTTGTGAGTCAGACCTTTCATCTCAGTGTAGGTTAAAGTCCCACAAAATTGGAAGAAACAACTCCAAAATGACCTACAGTGTAGACAGGGAGGTTAACCTCAACTCATTCAGCCAACCAACATGCCAATGCTATAGTGATATGTATTATAGGGTAAACCGGGACAAATAGGCACCCACAATCTGTGTTATGGAACAATAAGAAGAAAATTATCTTAGTAATCGCTAATGTTCTATATATCAATGGCGTTTACATTGGTATACATTTCATGGACTTGTTTATAGAAAAAGCAGATCAAATCAGAATATTTGGATAATATTCTAAATGGTAGCTGTTAAACTCACGATAATGAAATGTTAATAATAATATAACAAATAAGAATAATATAACAACTATCAAGGCACACATTTTTAAATTCCGCCAGTTCAAAGAGATTAAAGTATATTGTTAAAGTGATAATCGTTGTGATACAAACCGATAAACGTGAAAGTGTGCTTCAGTTATCTACTTATCTCAGGTGTGGATAATCTAATTATCTTAGGTGTAAAAAACGAAGTATCTGTCTTTTAATTAGGTGTGAAGTAAAAAGGTCGAACTGAAGCATGTCAATTTAAAAGAAAAGATAGGATAGGATTGAAAAAAAAAAACATAAATAAAATAAAAGAATAATATTTGATATTGCCAAGTTAATTTATTGTTATCATGATAAATCTAAAAGAATCTACTGTATCACCATGGCCGTGCTGCATTGTAACAATGTTTAAGTTTAGACTTCCAAATGATAAAGTCAATAAGCAGGAAAAAATAAAAAAAATAATTTAAAAAAACTGCATAAAATAGGTGGAAAATATGTCTGTTCCGTTCATTGGCGTTTCAGACCCTTACTGCAAGAACACACTATTATAAACAGAGCTCTCACTAGGATTTTGAAAACAGGATTCCAGGAATCCTTCCTTGTAAAAGGTTGGATTCACAGGTGAAAAGTTGGATTCCCATTTAAAAAGTTGGAGTTCTGATCTTGATTGCGCATAGAACGACAAAAATTTCTTATTATCAGGCTACACATCCATATGAATAACTGACGTGTAAATTGTGGGTACTAGTTGTCGTGTCAACCGTGTCAACCAAAAAGGGGGTGGTGTGATGATTCTAGTCAGCTCCACCTACCTTTCAGAAGAAAAGCCCGAATTTAAAACAAACTGCGAAAACCTTTGGGTGCAGTTAACCCTCACTGGTGCTTGACCTGTCCTTATAGGGGCATATTATAAGCCACAAGAACTCGACCAACTAAGTTTTGAAGAGTTCAGCAAGTCCTTAGCCCTGGTAAAACAGTCAAATTCAACTGTTTGCCTACTCGGGGATTTCAATCTTCCCAAGATAGACTGGGAGTTGATGACTCCAAAACCTGACTGTAGCCATCCTGCATTTTACAGAGAATGTCTGGAAGCCTTTAGTGATTGCCTGCTGGAACAAATGGTGACCTCTCCCACCAGGGGTCAAAACATACTGGATTTATTCTTGACTACAAACCCCATCCTAATAGACAAGATAACCATCCTCCCAGGTCTTTCTGACCATGATATTGTCCTAGCTGAAATAAATGCTAAACCCCTAACAACAAAGCAGGTCCCTAGAAACATCCCCCTGTACAAAAATGCCAACTGGGACCAGCTCAAAACCTCAATGAGAGATATCCACAAAGTCCTTATGTCAGACCTTGCTACTGCAGACATCCATATACTGTGGAAGGAGTTTGTCACTAAACTCCAGCAAGGTATTGACACTTGTATTCCTACTCGACAAGCCAAAACACGTAATGGCCTCCCATGGATTGATAGAGAAATCCACCGCCTCATGCGCAGGAGAGATAGGCACTACAAGCGCTGGACCAGGTCTGGTCGACCTACTGACCAGAAGAAGTTTCTGGAATACAAACACCTGGTGCGCCGTGTATCTGAAAGGGCCTATGAAAGGTACATCTGTGATATACTCGGAATGAACCAACAAACAGATGACCCTGATAGTCCCATCAAGGTCAACACCAAGAAACTATACTCCCTACTAAAACACTCAAAGCAGGACAACAGCGGCATATCATCCCTAAAGGCTAATGGACAGACTCACACATCAGATGTAGACAAAGCAAACACTCTCAACCAGCAGTTTCAATCAGTTTTCAGTCCCCCATAAGTTTGAAAGCCCTTGCCCAAATGACTCTGCAGGACCTGCATGATTCCGGAGTCGCCCAGCCCTTTCAGCCCAGCCCTTATACGAACATGCCTGACATTCAAATCTCAGCCAATGGTATTGAATGCCTTCTTAAAAAGCTCAACCCCCATAAGGCATCAGGTCCAGACCAGCTGAAACCTATAGTACTTCAAAACCTCCACAAAGAGCTAGCCCCAATCCTCCAAATAATATTCCAAAAGTCTATTGACCAGGGAAAATTGCCCACCATATGGAAAGAGGCCAATGTATCCCCCATATTCAAAAAGGGGGATAAAACTGATCCTGCCAACTATCGCCCTATCTCCCCAACATGTGTTCTATGCAAAGTGCTAGAACACATTGTCGCTTCAAGTATGTCCAACTTCAACAGCCAGAACATTCTTTATGAACTACAGCATGGGTTCCGGGAAAGGAGTTCCTGCGGACCCAATTAATCATGTTGATAGATGAATTATCTAGAAACATGCAATTAAGAAAACAGACCGATTTAATTTTACTGGATTTCAGCAAAGTTTTTGACAAAGTCGCCCACGAAAAACTTTTACAAAAACTTCACTACTACGGCATCAGGGGCGGCACTCTAAATTGGATCAAAAATTTCTTAGATAACAGGTCACAGTCTGTTGTCACTAATGGTACCAACTCCAGCATTATCCCGGTCTCCTCTGGTGTCCCGCAGGGCTCTGTTCTCGGACCTATACTGTTTCTTGCATACATAAATGACCTCCCAGAGCAGGTTAGGTCAAAAGTCCGACTCTTTGCTGACGACACAGCAATGTACTTATGCATTAGCTCCTTGTCTGAAGCAAACCTCCTTCAAGAAGATCTCTGCAAATTGGAGCTATGGGAAAAGGCCTGGGACATGAAATTCAACCCGACAAAATGTCAGGTTTTACATATCACCAGGCTGAAGACACCCATTCCCTCCAAATACTTCCTCCATAACACTGAACTTGAAAGTGTGCCTGCTGCAAAGTACCTTGGGGTCACCATATCTGACGACCTCAGCTGGGGAACGCACATAGACAATATCACAAAAAAGGCAAATCAAACCCTCGGCTTTATCAAAAGAAATATCAAAGTACACAACCAAGACCTTAAGTCCACAGCATACAAAACCCTTGTCTGACCGCAATTGGAATATGCTTCCAGTGTCTGGTCACCCCATACAGCTACAGATATCGACAAACTTGAATCTGTCCAACGCAGAGCTGCCAGGTGGGCCACACGAGACTATAGGTACACATCAAGTGTTACAGCTATGCTTGGAAAACTCCAATGGCGTCCACTAGATCAGAGACGCATCGATAATCGCCTTATCATGCTATACAAGGTCACGCATGACCTTGTTGCAATCCCTGTCTCAGATTACCTCACACCCAATCGCAGAGAGTCGAAATTTATTCACCCTTTGGCATACAAGCAAATCCCTACCCAGACCAACTATCACAAGTATAGCTTCTTCCCAAGATCAGTTATACACTGGAACGCTCTTCCAGCCTATATTGTTTTGCTACCAACCTTGGCACAGTTCTGTCATGCTGTCTGCCAGGTGGTGCATGTGTCCCCCTAAGCCACCAGATTCTGTTTTTATCTTTTAACTATACTAACTTTCTTTTCGCACTGTATAAACTAATTTCACCTACTTTGCTTACCTTTTATTTCAGTTAACCCCCTTTAGCACTTGGTATACCGGATACCCTTCTGTTGTCCTCTTATGAGGTTTAGAAGTATCGGAAGAAAGAAAAAAAGTTAGAACTATTTCACTGATGTGTCTAAGAAACAGCCACAATCTGATGTTTTGTAGAAATATGTAGAAAATAATGTATACCCCAGTAAAACCCACCATTCACCCCCCCCCAAAAAAACCTGCAGTTGCTCTGATTTATTCTCACACTTCTAGCCAGAAAATGCCACATCATATAAATCATGTTGAGTTAGGATAACAACAGATATAATGTAAACCCAGATCAGAAAAGAAGCATTCTTTACAGCCATGTTTGTGCTTTCAAATTCGGACATACAGGTACGTGACACTAGCTCATAAATTTGTGAACAAATACGTAGGGGAAGCATCCTAACTAAGTCTGACTTCCTGTAATTGTTAAAATGATTGCATTTTGAAGAATTACAGACATTAATGTCACCAGTAAACATCGAAACACTCTTTGACCGAGCGATAAAAAATATGATCGTGTAGTCGCGAAAATACATGACATTGGTAATTTGTCAATTATATCGTCTTCGCCGTAACCCTGGTTTAACTAAAGGAATATTTTACCGAATAATGTTAATCCGTTGATGGTTCATGCTTACATCAATCAGTTAATTAATAAATTGTAATCCAAAATAACACAGGGATTAGTGCGACGAGATTAAAAATGATCATTTTTAACACGTGCCGCAAACCGACCACTTGCAATATGTGGCATGTGTGCTTTCAACACAAAAAGCGGCGCCGCATTTGATCTTTTACTGGTGTTGCAATAGCGGCATAAATTAGCTTCTGATTTTACCGCTTCTGTAATTTTGGATGCGTGTTGCAATAAAAACATGCGTACATAAGAATCGGCGATAGTGAATTTTACGGGTACAACGGCAAAAAGTTGGCGTAAAATACGAAGAATCCTGCGTTTCCGTGAGCTCTGTATAAAAAGTCGTTCTTCCCCAGAACCATTATAGATTAGAATGCCCTTCCCCGATTTGATTATTTCGACAGCTGAAGGTGCTGATGATTGTGTAGCTAAATTTACCTCTTTGGTTAGATATTTTTTTTTTTTCTCCTATTACTGCTACTCGCTCACATCTGAGCATTACGAGCAGGATTTCCTGGGTGGTAACCAGTACTTTTTTTTTATTATTTTATTTTTTTAAGCAACGTGGATGAAGTGCCTTGCCCAAGGACACAACACTTTGGTCTGCCTGAGGCTCGAACCCGGAACCTCTCGATCACAAATACGATGCGCTACCACTGCACCAAAGTGCTCCACAGAGCTATCTATCTATCTTCTGATACTGCGTCGGTCACATTTGACCATTACCGCAGGTGTATATTACATACACTCCAGAGCTAGGGACTAACTTCCCACATCACAGGTCCTGGTGTATGAATTCATTTGACGTGTCACCAGTAACAATTCTGATAAAACAACTTTCTTAGACCAGGTGAAAGTTGTATAAGGCGAGCGCTTTATTGTAGCGCTTTGTAGCAATTCGTGTGGTCTATGCAACGATCCGTTTCGTGAGAGCGCTTTCAAAATGGCTGCCGCCAGCGAAATTAGCAAAAGCCAAAAAAAAAAATAATATCATTAACCGTTTTGGAAGAGTGCAGCGACGCAGGGCCTGGCAGCTGGCTTCAGGTTAGTAGTACTGACAGTTCTGTGCGCCCGGTAAACCCGAGGTGCGCCGGTTTTGTTGCCGGATTGTTGTTGTTGTTTTCTTCTTGTGTTCGATTTTATTCCCGCATTAGGAATTAAAATATATCATTTAACAAGTGTGTCTGAACCATTTTTCAATTTACCACCAGAAAGCATCTGCCTTTCATCTTCCAACAGTTCGCAGTTGAAAAACACCCCATCCTCAAGCTTGAATCCGTAAACAACCGCCATCTTTGTTAGCCTAATATTCCTAGGCAACGGTCTGTTTCAATAAAGCGCTTTCGGAAAGGCAGCTCCGGGAAGGCCACGTAGCGCTACGAAGCGCTTTTTCGTAACGTACCGTTGCATAGCGTAGCGCTACGAAGCGCTCTGTAGCGCTCGCCTTATGCAACTCGTCTCTGATAAAAACTGTAATATGTTGCACCCCTTGATTCTGGGAAAGTTCACAGACAGACCAGCAATAACTCTCTGCCTTTGAATAAAAATAGCATCTTGGCGCCAGCATCTTATATGTGTAGCCCCTGTGTTCTGAACATAAATCTTAGTTTGTGTAACGGAATTTGATTTGGAGACTGAAAGTCTGCGAATGCTGAAAACATCAAAATATGGACAATTTACACTATAATTTGATTTTACTGCTTTGTTTGTTCTAAAATATGACAAAAAACTGTATCAGGCGCCGAAGAGACAAATATGTATGTGGTCTACGGGTAAATATCGGCCTAAACTAACCAGAACAATTCAAGATTGACAATAACACCACCACAACGGTAAAACTTTTCACACTGTTCTCCATGATAGTTTACATTATAATTTGTTGTTGTTGTTGTTGATTCGTTGTGCTAATCTATCACTAGCATTGTCCTCTGGGTACTACTGTTTTCAAGGTTGCTGACTCTATGTACTTTTTCCGCTTAGTATGTGAGACATCGAGCAAGTTCTTTTTTTTTTTTTTTTTTTTTTTTTTTAAATCCCAAATTTTAATTTCTTTCAAAATTGAATGATTTATTTATGCAGAAGTCTACCAGTTTCTCGTATAAACCCGCTAAATGCTTTCCTCAGCTCCGCATTTACAGTCGAGTCCGGTAACATTGCGCGGCCGTTTACTTTGCGCAACCTGCATTCAAATTTTCAATAACTTTAACCCTCACAATCTCTACCACTACTACCTGTGCATCTGCATTAAGTTTTAACTTATCCTTGAAAACATGGGGTTACACGTGCAGATGTGACACTTTCGCGGAATTTTTCAAATTTGCCAAAATATGAAAAGCCTGACAATTTCCAAACCCAAGACTGAGTTTAAAAATAGGCAAAGGGACAAATGTTTTATATCTAAATTTACTGCATTTAACAACATTGCAGAATATCTAATGAACAACTTGTTACAGTCAACGTTCGTGTTCAACGAGCACAAAACACTTATTGTGCGCAATGTTGGGCGACAAAATTGGGAATCAAATTTCAAGGGGTATCCCCTTTCATAGAATTATATCTCCGGTCAGTTAAAAAATCAAAGGCCAATTTCTATTGCAGCAAGTAGATAAGGAAGTGTTGCAATCGTTCTGATTGTGATTGTTTGAAAGGTGGCTTTAACAAAGTCACACGAAGGTATCAAAACCTTATGTGCGCAATGTTACCGGACTGCATCGTACCACAAAATTCACACTATCCAGGTTGCCCGTGAGCGCTTTTAAATTGATGCTGGCAGCGTTGATATCATTTCTGGCAAGGATTTCCTCTACCTCCCTTTCTAGAGTAATTCTTTGTGTATTGTATCTGTCACAGTGGAATATATAGTGCTGTATGTTCTCTTTTACCTTACAGTTGTCACAAAGATCTGATTTTGTCTGATCAATTTTGGATTGTAGACTGTTGAGGTAAACATGACCTGAGATTATTTGGTTGAGAACAGATTCCGTATCTTTGTCATTACATTTTGGTTGACTTTTACCAACTGTGCTTATAATTTCTTGAAGAGATTCTGTTTTGTCTGAATTGTCATAGATTCTTTGCCATTTGTCATTGATTTCTTGCTTCATTACTTTGATAAATTCATTTTTGTCTGCTACACCCTCATAAAAATTTTCCTTTTTCCCTACCATATCCTTTGCTGCTAATTTAGCTAATTGATCTGCTAGTTCATTCCCTTTCAAGTCTCTATAACTAGGTGGCGCTGCATTCTATGATTATTCATGAGGTACTACGAAATACCGACAATATCCGTCTTAATCAGAATCCATTATGGTCTGGTCGCTTCATGTGTGTGTTTCTTTCCTTTTGTTGTGTTTGATGGGTGGAGTAGGTTAATTGTATCGATTCCTGATCTTTTGTTGTTTTCTTTTTTTTCTCCTGTTACTGCTACTCGCTCGCATCTGAGCATTACGAGCAGGATTTCCTGGGTGGTAACCAGTACTTTTTTTAAGCATTGTGGATGAAGTGCCGTGCTCAATGGCACAACACTTTGGTCAGCGTGAGGCTCGAACCCGCAACCTCTTGATCACAAATCCGATGCGCTACCACTGCACCAAAGCGCTCTGTTGTTGTTGTATATCTATAAGGCATTTTATCGCTGCCTATAAACTCATGACACTTAAGTAAGTCACTTGTGCATTTCCCTATGTGAAAATATATGATGCTCATGGTAAAAATGGTAACCGGACAAAATTCCCCCAGGACATAATCCCCCCCCCCCCGGACAAAAATCCCCCTTTTTGTAAAGGCGGACAAAATCCCCCTCGGACAAAACCCGCCTGGACAAAATCCCCCTCGATGTATGTCAGGTCGGACAAAATCCCCCCAAGACATAATCACCCTTGCTCTCAAATAGTCTAGTTAATTATCCTTCCACTACCCACAATTTATGGTTTTTGAGCAGAAAAGGAACAGAATTCCTTAACTATTGTCCTGGAACCAATTTTCTTTGATTAGCTGCTAATTACAGAATTAAATTGTTGATAGGATAATGTATCACTTTTGAAAATTCTGATTGATGTTTATGATGATTTTTTATTATCTTTATGATGTAAATTAAAGGTGATGATCGTAAATGAACAAACATTATTAAGTCAATAAATTTAATCTCTTGCCATGAAAAAAGAACTGTTTCATTTGTAATGGTCTTATTGTTAGAATTTTTCATTGATGATTTCACTGTCACCTGTTACTTGTGCAGTACTACCTGCTTGTTGCAATAATTTCTTCATGAGTACCAAAATAGCTATGATAGTATTGCACCAAATCTGATTTGGAATCTGCAGTTTTCAAAATGACACATGAAAATACAGACTGATTTTCAAAAATCTGTAACTGTGCATGTGGAGGTGTGGGGGGAGGATATTGTCAGTCTTTATAAATAGCAGGGGGGATTATGTCCAGGGGGGATTTTGTCCACCTGAACAAATGTTGGGGGGGGGGGGTTGTCCACCTTTACAAAAAGGGGGGATTTTGTCTTGGGGGATTATGTCCGGGGGGGGGTTGTCCGTGATTCGATGCTCATATTACAATGCCCTTCAAAATCTTTTAGTGCTCCTGATGAATTCCATCAGTGCATCTGTCAATTCCTTCCTTCCTTGCTTACTAATGTCTTCAATCATGCTTGTCAACACTTTCAAGTTAATGCCTTTTACCAATTTCACCTCCTCCCTGCCCAGAATCTCTTCAACATTATACTCTAAAGTATCCCTTTCTGATTTAAATCTTTGACAGTGGAACAGAAAATGATCCACATTCTCTTTCATGTTGCATGTCTCGCACAAACTTGACTGATCTTTGTTTGCCTTTGCCTGGTGATCATTTAAGATTGAATGTCCACAAAGCAACTGATTTACTGCAGAGAAAGTCCTTCTGTCCCTATCTCCATGACAGATCCTTTTTCCCACTTCCCCAAATATTTCCTGCAATACGTTCACTTTGTCTGAGCACTTGTATCTTCTTTCCCATTTTTCCTTTCCCAGTGATTTTCACTCCCGTACTGCTTCTTTCTTGTCCAGGGTCGGTTTTACCTCATTGTTTTTAATCATCTCTGATGCTGCTGCCTTCGCTTGTTGATCTGCCAACTCATTCCCCTCAATATCTTTGTGTCCCGGTACCCAATGAAATTTGACAATATTCTCCCTATACCTTACCTTTGCTAAATTCTCCTTGATGCTGAGAACTGTTTCAATCGTGTTAGTAGGCATTTCAGTACTGAAAGCAGTCTTAATAGCTGGCTGACAATCGGTCAGAATATGGACTACTCTGCCTTCGAAGTCTAGATCAGCCAAGAATTCTAGCCCGATCTGTATACCTACCAATTCTCCAGTATAATTGTTACCTCTAGGAGAAACTCCCTTGTTCATCAAAACTGGTGTGCTGGAGTAACCCTCTAGGTAGACCACAGCACCAGCTCCAGTCGGGCCGGGAATACCTAATGCTGATCCATCTGTGAACATTAATACATCATTTTTATCACAATTGCTTAGTAGCTCTAATATATTTTCTTTCTGTTCTTCCTTGGAGAATGTGAATTCTTCCTTGTGTACACTGCTTGTCTCTTTGATGAGCACCATCAATTCCTTGGTATATCTGAATTCCTTCTCAATTTTCTCAAACTCTAACATTCCCTTCAATTCCCTTAACCTAGACATCAATAAATGAAAAATAGTAGCTCTTCTACCCACAGTCTTATCCCCCTCTATCCATTCATCAAACTCTTCCATGAGAGGATCATTTTCATACTTGGCACTGATTCTGATGACTTCTTGTGCCTGTCTTATCTTCAGCGGTAGGTCTATAGGCATGGTGTTTGTCAAGACTTCCAAAGCTTCTGTGCTGGTACTGTTCAAACAACCTGATGCCTTTAGCATCGCTGACCTCTGAACCTTTCCAAACTCCTTACTGCTTTCTTTAAGGGACTCGAATGTCACAGCTGCTCCATACTCCATCACCGGAAGAACCAAGGATTTGTAGAGTCTCATGTACACTGTTTGGCTGCATCCTCTATGTCCTTGAACGAAATTATCAAGACATTTCAAGGCACTGAAACCAGCCTTTGTTTTCTGTTGAATATGTTCGTGAAAGTTTAATTTATCGTCTACTGTGACACCCAGAATTTTCTTTGAATTGGTTGTTTTTAAAACACTCTCGCCTAACTTCACCTCTGCCTTCACTTCTGATCTCTGCCGTTATGTTTAAATACCATTATCTCTGTGTTATCCGGTGCAATCAACATATTCCATCTCCTACACCAATCTACCACAGATGCCAGTTTATCATTCAACACAGCACAACTTTCCGCCACTGATGTATTACTTTCCCAAACACAGCTATCATCTGCAAATTCTGCATGATTACCTACCACTTCCTTCATTGAATCACTTGTATACAGATTACAAAGCACTGGACTGATAACTGATCCTTGCGGTATGCCTACTGCAGACTGGAATGTAGGAGATGTAAAATTGTTCACTTTCAGGAAGTACTTCCGGTCTATAAGGAAGTTTTTAAGGTATAGCCATAATCTGCCAGTAATCCCACTTTCAAATGTCTTTTTCAATAAACCTGCTCTCCATATTCTTTCATAGCAAGACTCATAATCCATCACTGCGAGAACTGTACTTTCCTTCCTATTCCTTGCTTCTGAAACTGAATTACACAGCCTCAAAAGAGACTGAACACATGACTTTTGCTTCCTATATGCGTACTGAGTTCTTGCTATACCACCTTCAATCTCCAACTTCCAAATCAGTCTTTTGCTGATAACTCTTTCCATAATCTTACCTATCACACTTTCTAAAGTAATTGATCTATACGATCTAACACTGTTATAGTTTGTCTTTCCGGGTTTGGGAAGCATTACCTTTGGGTCTAACTTGAAATCCTCAGGCAGTACACCTTTGGACCAGCATTTCTGTATTAAATAGTGTAAACCTATCACAATGGCTTCACCACCCCTTTTCAATAAAATATTAAACACTTTTTCTTCAGGGCTAGGTGCACTATTATTTTGCAGTTGAGAAATTGCTGCTTCCACTTCTTCAATGTGAATATCACTATTTTCATGACCACATCTTTGTTTTACTTCTACTTTGTTTACTGGTGATTCCTTCACCAGGACGGTAACGGGACAACTCGGCCCCTAACAAACTCGGCCCCTAACCATCGGCCCATACAAACTCGACCCCTGACAAACACTTTCTATCTATCTATCTACTGAAACTGCGTCGGTCACACTTGACCATTACCGCAGGTGTATATTACATACACTCCAGGTTTTGCAGGATGAAAGCATACACAGTAATCATGTAATTACGGTAGGGATCTTTAACCTGCACAGGGGATGGTTCTCCCTGCACAGGGGGCCTCCAGTTAACGTCCCGATCCGAAGACGGGGCACTTTATGACATTCATCCCTGCAAGTGATGCCAATGGAGCGTGTTCGGACACCGAAATTTTATCGCCGCTGCCGGGGATCGAACCCGGGACCTCTAGCATCAGAGGCAAGTGCACTAACCACTGAGCTATCACGCTCCACTTTCCTTCTTTCTTTCTACTTATACTGCGATCGGTCACATTTGACCATTACTTGCAGGTGTACATTAAATACACTCCAGGTTTGCTGGGTTGAAAGCCTACACAATCATCATGTTATTACGGTAGGGGTCTTTAACCTACACAGTAGATGGTTCTTCCTGCACAGGGGGCCTCCAGTTAACGTCCCGATCCGAAGGACGGTGCACATTTTGGCATTCATCCCTGCAAATGATGCTCGGACACCGAAATAATCATCGCCACCGGGGATCGAACCGGGGTGGGGGTGGGGGGGGGGTTTGCTGTCAGTACACTGATTGTTAAAAACCCGGATTCGGAATTGTTATTTTCATTCAGAAGAGCCTTGTGTTATCAGCTTGTCAGCGAGTGTGGACTGTCCGTACAGCTGACAGACGACTGGTAACCGAGTGTTGTCAGATAGTTGAGTAAGCAGAGCTCTTGATCTTGTATTACTGTTTGACTCAAAGTTGCCCAGTATACTAAAATGAAGGTCTCCCTGCTTCCCATGGTCTTAATTCTTTGGTTCACCCTTTGGAAATTAAGTAACAGAACGCAACCGGATGATGGAAATTAGGCGTGCAGGATTGCAAAAGAGCGGTCACTGCGATAAAACTTCTCAGTACTTGGCTGTAACTAGGAATGGAATAGAATAGAATATAATAGAATAATCTTTATTGCACAGATATACCCATAATCTGGGTTATAGGCAAATCAATGGCATATGGCAACAAACAAATGATGGACAATACCCACCCCCTTCGAACCACACACATCCATACACAATACTAACGCACATGCATGATAAAATCGTCATCAGTGACGGAATACACAGTCAATGGTTTGGAGTGTGAGATTAAAAATCATTTTTAAAAAATCGTGTAATACAGCATTCTTTTATGAATTACGATAGCTGTAATAACATTTTTGTTATCATTTGTCATTAGCTCAAAGAATGTTTTAGACGGCTCAAGACTTAACAAAACGTTTAAATCTTTTAGAGGTCATAAAGTGTTTTCCTTTGGTCTTCATACTTTTTACATTGACACAGAAAGTGAACTTCGTCTTCAACAAGGTTACATACAGTGCATAATCTTTCATCTGGACGTTCACCCAAATATCTACCACGTTCAATTCTAAGCCTGTGAGCGCTGACTCTAAAAGAAGATAAACCTTTCTAATAGTTTTATCATAAATATCATCAATATAAGACTCAAAACAGAAATTCATTTTCAAAACTTTATATGTAAGTAACTTTTTCATTGTCTCAGAATTTAACATTTGCTTTTTCCAAAATGTCACAAATCTTTCTTTAAGTTTGTTTTTATTGCCGTAAGTAAAGCGTGTGAATCAAATGTACAGTGATTATTCCAAACATGTGAAAAGCCTAGGTCTTGTAGTACATTTTTGACAAATTGAATCCAAAGAAATTTATCATTTGTACTATTTAGTTGTTCTAAATATGCTTTTGCTAGCAATGATTCGCTACTAGATTGAATTATATGCATCCAAAAATTAAGACAACTTGTAATACTTGAAATTATTAACGGAAACTGGCCAAGTTCACTAAATACTGCAAAATTACAAGCCTTGGAATGAACTCCAAGAACATACTTGCAAAAGCGTGTATGTATTGTACCATATTCGGAATTACTCTTAAATGACAACTCAAATAAGTAATCTAGGGGTTTCCCTTTGTAACCTGGTATATAAGCTGTCCAAATTTCACTTCCATACAGTGCTATAGGTTTTATAAGAGTGTCAAAGATGTGTAGAACAGCAGAAGGTTTTAACCCTTTATCAAAAATGCTTTGTTTTATAGAAAACAAAGCCCTATTTGCTTTCAGACTAAAGTTTTTTCTGCCACTGAGAATTTGGTAGAACTTGAGAAAGTGACACAAAGATACTTATATTGAGTTACATACTCCATTTCCTCATCTCCTATATTAAAACTAAATTTATCTTTTGAAATACGACCAGTTTTAGAAAATACCATAATTTTAGATTTTTCTATATTAACAGCAAAGTAGAAGTAAAACAAAGATCAGGAATTGATACAATTAACTTACTCCACCCATAAAAGACACCAAAGGGAAAGAAATACAAACATCAAGCGACCAGACCATAATGGAAACCTAAACAAAGGAAGGCCATAAGGACAGTTACTTTCCCACAAAATGGCCATATGGCCATCCAAAATTAAAAGACACAAGTGATACACACAGTAGGTAACAAACAACAACATAAATAAATCGCCACAGAAGAGCCGCCTTGGAACGGTCAGTGGAAGATTTCCACTGGGGGGCTTAAATCGATTTTACGTGGCCACAATACTCGCCCTTACTTCTGTCGCGATTTAGACAAATAATTTGTTCAGTCCGCATGAAGGCCTCCTAACTCATCAGTGCAACATCTCCGTGAACACAAAAATCAAAGAACCACAGAGGTGAGACAACGGTGAGGACTCGACAGCAAGAAACCACTGAAATGCTGGAGCAAAAGAAAACCAACAGTTAGACTCCGATGAGCCCGACCAGAGACAGAGCATCAGGCACCAACCAGCATTATCTCTCTAATTCTCAATAAGCCTTTACGTTGGAGCCGTCATAGAATCTGAGGCCTGACCCACCGGCGTGCAATTAAAGAGGGAAGCAAAGTTGCCAACCGTGATTAGGTTAACTACCATGCATGCAGTCTGTCGTATAATATCCATGTTGTACCCAATCTTTTTATATCGAAGAATAATTTTACGAAATTGGGTGCTGAAGTCATTGCGGTTATATATTTTTCTGAATTTATATACTAAGTCACCATAAAATTCGGGTTCCGATAGACCTTGTTGCAGAAGAGATTTAAGTCCAATATTGAATTTTGAAATTAAATCAGAATGGCGTCTATAAAATTTTGAAAAGGCTTTGCGTAGTCCCCAATTTCTACAAAATTCATATGCTTTGTCAATATTTCTTTGCAGACCGGCTTCTGAGGTTGCGAACAAAACCAAATCATCAGCATATAACAAATGACTTATTCTAGTGTCATGTGAAATCGGCACATCATTAACACACATCTCATCACCAATATCATTTATAAATATATTGAATAATAATGGGCTAAGAACATTACCCTGATGAACACCTTGATTGACCATAATTGGTCCTGTCAGTGATTTCTTGCATTTAACACGTGGAATAGAACCTCGATACAGGGATTTTATAAGTTCATAAGTTTTTCCATTTATTCCAGCTCTTTGTAACTTTACTAACATACCTCCATGCCAAACAGTGTCAATTGCTTTCTTGAGGTCGATAAAACATGAATATAATTTATTACATTTACCATTCCTACAACAATATTTGTCAACTAATGTTTTGAGAATAAATGATTGATCAGATGTACGAAAATTCTTCAGAAAACCTGCTTGTTCTTTTGCCAGAAAGGATGTATTTTCTACATAGTTGGAGATTCTGTTGTTGAAGACATGGCAAAACAATTTCCCTAAGCAACCGTTTAGAGTGATACCTCGATAATTGTTTGGGTCTGAGCAATTGCCTTGTTTGTGAATTGGAACTATAATTCCTACAGTCCAAGAAACTGGAAAATATCCCATTTTTAAAAGCTTATTGAAGACTTTGACAATTGTCTGCTTCATAAGTGGGGCAGCCGATTTGATCATTTCATTCTTTATCATATCATATGCACTTGCTTTGTTGTTTTTCATTTTATGGCATGCATCTATTACTTCCTTTTCAGTTATTTCATAAGCTAAGTTACCTTCTTGGTGAGATTTTTCATAATTGGTCAGCTCTTCTATTATGTTTTTTTTTTTATTTTTATTTGCCTTCACTGCAGCTGGTGTTGTGCCGTGTGGCGGCCGTAAAACGTCTCCCCGTACATCAACCATAGTGCAGTTTATATTTTACTTTTGGTCCTTTGAGATCAGCGTGAATATTCTGAGAAATCGGAAATATATTATTGGTTTAGACACATATTCTAGACAGGTTTTTAATTATTTGGACCCCATTTTGATTTATATCAGTCTTTGAATCGACTGCCTATTCGAAATTCGCAAAATTGCAGTATGTTTCCTCTGGCTTTCTTTGCCGGATCATTACAGGGTCACTGATGAGGCTTTATTAGCCGAAACTTCGTAGTATGACCCATCTTCTTTCTTATGAATGTTTTCATTGCTCTTAAAGGAACTCATTTTTGATTTTTATTTTTGTCTGTCACTGTCAATTTTATGTGCGTTATCTCGTAGTAAATCTTTAAAATGCATGTACCACTGTGAACGATTAATTTTTTCTGCTTTATCTGCAGGCAGTGACTCATTTTTAAGTTCATTTACTATTTTCCATGCAGTTTGTGGATCACTGTCAATGACATTCCTTAACATATTTGTTAGATAACGTTGTATTTTCTCTTTTTGTATTTAACTAATTTCTTATATTCTCTAAATTTACTGTACTATTTTATGCGCAGTGCCTAATAAAAACGTTCATATTAAATTTCTTTTTGGCAGATTTCACTTCTCTTAATAAATACTTACAATCCTTATCATACCATTTTTATTATTTTTACAATTAAATTTCTACCTAGGTTTAAACGATCGCTTCCTTAAAGATTTATCTCCAGCTAGTATCAATATATCCGTCAGTTTATTAACTAATGACTGGACCTCTACACTATCAGATTTAAGTTCTCTTTCTAAATCAGAAATTCTATCTTTTACTTCTGAAGTATGAAATGCTTTCTGATATCTGGCCTTAGCCTCCTCTGACCATAAAAATTGTCTGGTAAAGGAACACAACTAATATTGGGGTTATTGCCTTCTAGTATGTCTTCTAGATTATCCCTGCATATTTTCAACTTAAGAGTTATTGCACAATGATCTGAAAAAAGACTCATATCATGTACATGCATACTTAAAATTGAATTGGACAATGATCTACTTGTAATAAAGTAATCTATAACACTACTCCCTCTCGGTGTATGGCAAGTATACTGACCACAAAAATAACCTAATGTACGTCCGTTTAAAATATGAATCTGATTGTCCGTACATAAATCAACCAACCACTTACCATACTGATTTACAGTATGCCTATCGCAAGAAACACGCAGAAGATTGAGTTCATGGTTGCCGTCATGGGCTAAAGGTAAATATGGTTCATCTTCTTTGTCTAAACAATCAAGCTAGGAAACAAACGACGTTCGGAGGGCTTACGCAACTTCAAGTCCTCAGGTGGAACAAATTTGGTCATTCTATTGATCTTGGCCGGAGACATTGAAACTAACCCCGGTCCAAGGTTTCGCTGTGGGCTGTGCAACAAATATTGCAAAGACTCTCAGAAATGGGTAGAATGTGAGGACAGTGAAAAGCGTTTTCATTCCTCGTGTTCTGAATTGGATTAAAACCAATTGCTAGAGCTTGAAATTGGAATTGGAACTTGGTATTGCAAAGATTGCAAAGCAGACTGTGGCCTATGCAGTGGTGATGTTCTGAATGAACATCAGGTCGTTAAGTGTGACCAGTGTGAAATGTGGATTCACACTGATTGCGCTTTCCTTTCAGATGCCGAGTATGGCAAACTGGTAAACTCGAGTTGTTCATGGATATGCCCGAAGTGCGATTTCTTTCATTTTTCTGATTCGTTCTTCAGCGAACCTATAGAACTGGAAGAAAGAAATAAATTTGAACCTCTGTCAAAGGAGAAAAGAGTTAAATCTCCGAATACTGACATGAGAAAGCCGAATTTTGTAAAAGTTTTGAAACTTTGCAGTATTAACATTAACGGTTTAAGAGGAAATATACTTGAACTTTTAGGTTTCCTAGATACTCACCAACCACATATTGTGGCTATTTAGGAAACAATGGAGCGTGATAGCTCAGTGGTTAGTGTACTTGCCTCTGATGCTAGAGGTCACGAGTTCGATCCCCGGCAGCGGTATGAAAATTTCGGTGTCGGAATACGTTCCATTGGCATCATTTGCAGGTATGAATGCCATAAAGTAGAAGTAAAACAAAGATCAGGAATTGATACAATTAACTTACTCCACCCATAAAAGACACCAAAGGGAAAGAAATACAAACATTAAGCGACCAGACCATAATGGAAACCTAAACAAAGGAAGGTCAAAAGGACAGTTACTTTCCCACAAAATGGCCATATGGCCATCCAAAATTAAAAGACACAAGTGATACACACAGTAAGTAACAAACAACAACAAAAATAAATCGCCACAGAAGAGCCGCCTTGGAACGGTCAGTGGAAGATTTCCACTGGGGGGCTTAAATCGATTTTACGTGGCCACAATCCTCGCCCTTACTTCCGTCGCAATTTAGACAAATAATTTGTTCAGTCCGCATGAAGGCCTCCTAACTCATCAGTGCAACATCTCCGTGAACAGAAAAATCAAAGAACCACAGAGGTGAGACAACGGTGAGGACTCGACAGCAAGAAACCACTGAAATGCTGGAGCAAAAGAAAACCAACAGTTAGACTCCGATGAGCCCGACCAGAGACAGAGCATCAGGCACCAACCAGCATTATCTCTCTAATTCTCAATAAGCCTTTACGTTGGAGCCGTCATAGAATCTGAGGCCTGACCCACCGGCGTGCAATTAAAGAGGGAAGCAAAGTTGCCAACCGTGATTAAGTTAACTACCATGCATGCAGTCTGTCGTATAATATCCATGTTGTACCCAATCTTTTTATATCGAAGAATAATTTTACGAAATTGGGTGCTGAAGTCATTGCGGTTATATATTTTTCTGAATTTATATACTAAGTCACCATAAAATTCGGATTCCGATAGACCTTGTTGCAGAAGAGATTTAAGTCCAATATTTAATTTTGAAATTAAATCAGAATGGCGTCTATAAAATTTTGAAAAGGCTTTGCGTAGTCCCCAATTTCTACAAAATTCATATGCTTTGTCAATATTTCTTTGCAGACCGGCTTCTGAGGTTGCGAACAAAACCAAATCATCGGCATATAACAAATGACTTATTCTAGTGTCATGTGAAATCGGCACATCATTAACACACATCTCATCACCAATATCATTTATAAATATATTGAATAATAATGGGCTAAGAACATTACCCTGATGAACACCTTGATTGACCATAATTGGTCCTGTCAGTGAGTTCTTGCATTTAACACGTGGAATAGAACCTCGATACAGGGATTTTATAAGTTCATAAGTTTTTCCATTTATTCCAGCTCTTTGTAACTTTACTAACATACCTTCATGCCAAACAGTGTCAATTGCTTTCTTGAGGTCGATAAAACATGAATATAATTTATTACATTTACCATTCCTACAACAATATTTGTCAACTAATGTTTTGAGAATAAATGATTGATCAGATGTACGAAAATTCTTCAGAAAACCTGCTTGTTCTTTTGCCAGAAAGGATGTATTTTCTACATAGTTGGAGATTCTGTTGTTGAAGACATGGCAAAACAATTTCCCTAAGCAACCGTTTAGAGTGATACCTCGATAATTGTTTGGGTCTGAGCAATTGCCTTGTTTGTGAATTGGAACTATAATTCCTACAGTCCAAGAAACTGGAAAATATCTCATTTTTAAAAGCTTATTGAAGACTTTGACAATTGAAGGGGTTAGTGCAAGAAGGTACCCAAGTCACATTTTCATTATTTTGAGAAAAACGCGAAAAACAAAGTATTTTGCGAAAATTTCATATTTTGTGTTTCTTATTTTAAATAAATAGTTCTGTTGATATATTCTATGATATGAAATGGTGTAAAGATCGCATAAATAGTCCGAAGTATATTGCAGATATTCATTAATTTCAATAATGTGTTTATGCAAGAAGGGGCCTAAGTCCATGGTTGTTTATGCAAGAAGGGGCCTAAGTCCATTGTTTAAAGGACATAGTTTTCTCTATTTAGAACAGAAACTTATTACATTTTATTGAATATGTATATTTTATCTTTTGTAGACTCTTTATAAGTTTCTTAAAACAAAGAGCTGAAACAAATGAACAACACATACACCGATAACTCGAAGTTGTTTGTGGTAAAAATAGACTTAGGCCCCTTCTTGCACCAAAGATACGACCTTGGACTTAGAACCCTTCCAGAGATTCAATGTAACTGTCATTTTTAATGCCAATAAAGAATTAAAGCATATCAAACTATATATCATATTGTAGGTCTTGGTATGATATATCTGATAATAACAATATCTCAGATTTTTCCAAAAATGGACTTAGGTACCTTCTTGCACTAACCCCTTCAATTGTCTGCTTCATAAGTGGGGCAGCCGATTTGATCATTTCATTCTTTATCATATCATATGCACTTGCTTTGTTGTTTTTCATTTTATGGCATGCATCGATTACTTCCTTTTCAGTTATTTCATAAGCTAAGTTACCTTCTTGGTGAGATTTTTCATAATTGGTCAGCTCTTCTATTATGTTTTTTTGTCTGTCACTATCAATTGTATGTGCGTTATCTCGTAGTAAATCTTTAAAATGCATGTTCCACTGTGAACGATTAATTTTTTCTGCTTTATCTGCAGGCAGTGACTCATTTTTAAGTTCATTTACTATTTTCCATGCAGTTTGTGGATCACTGTCAATGACATTCCTTAACATATTTGTTAGATAAACGTTGTATTTTCTCTTTTTGTATTTAACTAATTTCTTATATTCTCTAAATTTACTGTACTATTTTATGCGCAGTGCATAATGAAAACGTTCATATTAAATTTCTTTTTGGCAGATTTCACTTCTCTTAATAAATACTTACAATCCTTATCATACCATTTTTAGTATTTTTACAATTAAATTTCTACCTAGGCTTAAACGATCGCTTCCTTAAAGATTTATCTCCAGCTAGTATCAATATATCAGTCAGTTTATTAACTAATGACTGGACCTCTACCCTATCAGATTTAAGTTCTCTTTCTAAATCAGAAATTCTATCTTTTACTTCTGAAGTATGAAATGCTTTCTGATATCTGGCCTTAGCCTCCTCTGACCATAAAAATTGTCTGGTAAAGGAACACAACTAATATTGGGGTTATTGCCTTCTAGTATGTCTTCTAGATTATCCCTGCATATTTTCAACTTAAGAGTTATTGCACAATGATCTGAAAAAAGACTCATATCATGTACATGCATACTTAAAATTGAATTGGACAATGATCTACTTGTAATAAAGTAATCTATAACACTACTCCCTCTCGGTGTATGGCAAGTATACTGACCACAAAAATAACCTAATGTACGTCCGTTTAAAATATGAATCTGATTGTCCGTACATAAATCAACCAACCACTTACCATACTGATTTACAGTATGCCTATAGCAAGAAACACGCAGAAGAATGAATTCATGGTTGCCGTCATGGGCTAAAGGTAAATATGGTTCATCTTCTTTGTCTAAACAATCAAGCTAGGAAACAAACGACGTTCGGAGGGCTTACGCAACTTCAAGTCCTCAGGTGGAACAAATTTGGTCATTCTATTGATCTTGGCCGGAGACATTGAAACTAACCCCGGTCCAAGGTTTCGCTGTGGGCTGTGCAACAAATATTGCAAAGACTCTCAGAAATGGGCAGAATGTGAGGACTGTGAAAAGCGTTTTCATTCCTCGTGTTCTGAATTGGATTAAAACCAATTGCTAGAGCTTGAAATTGGAATTGGAACTTGGTATTGCAAAGATTGCAAAGCAGACTGTGGCCTATGCAGTGGTGATGTTCTGAATGAACATCAGGTCGTTAAGTGTGACCAGTGTGAAATGTGAATTCACACTGATTGCGCTTTCCTTTCAGATGCCGAGTATGGCAAACTGGTAAACTCGAGTGGTTCATGGATATGCCCGAAGTGCGATTTCTTTCATTTTTCTGACTCGTTCTTCAGCGAACCTATAGAACTAGAAGAAAGAAATAAATTTGAACCTCTGTCAAATGAGAAAGGAGTTAAATCTCCGAATACTGACATGAGAAAGCCGAATTTTGTAAAAGTTTTGAAACTTTGCAGTATTAACATTAACGGTTTAAGAGGAAATATACTTGAACTTTTAGGTTTCCTAGATACTCACAAACCACATATTGTGGCTATTTAGGAAACAATGGAGCGTGATAGCTCAGTGGTTAGTGTACTTGCCTCTGATGCTAGAGGTCACGAGTTCGATCCCCGGCAGCGGTGTGAAAATTTCGGTGTCGGAATACGTTCCATTGGCATCATTTGCAGGTATGAATGCCATAAAGTAGAAGTAAAAAAAAGATCAGGAATTGATACAATTAACTTACTCCACCCATAAAAGACACCAAAGGGAAAGAAATACAAACATTAAGCGACCAGACCATAATGGAAACCTAAACAAAGGAAGGTCATAATGACAGTTACTTTCCCATAAAATGGCCATATGGCCATCCAAAATTAAAAGACACAAGTGATACACACAGTAAGTAACAAACAACAACATAAATAAATCGCCACAGAAGAGCCGCCCTGGAACGGTCAGTGGAAGATTTCCACTGGGGGGCTTAAATCGATTTTACGTGGCCACAATCCTCGCCCTTACTTCCGTCGCGATTTAGACAAATAATTTGTTCAGTCCGCATGAAGGCCTCCTAACTCATCAGTGCAACATCTCCGTGAACACAAAAATCAAAGAACCACAGAAGTGAGACAACGGTGAGGACTCGACAGCTAGAAACCACTGAAATGCTGGAGCAAAAGCAAACCAACAGTTAGACTCCGATGAGCCCGACCAGAGACAGAGCATCAGGCACCAACCAACATTATCTCTGTAATTCTCAATAAGCCTTTACGTTGGAGCCGTCATAGAATCTGAGGCCTGACCCACCGGCGTGCAATTAAAGAGGGAAGCAAAGTTGCCAACCGTGATTGGGTTAACTACCATGCATGCAGTCTGTCGTATAATATCCATGTTGTACCCAATCTTTTTGTATCGAAGAATGATTTTACGAAATTGGGTGCTGAAGTCATTGGGGTTATAAATTCCACCGTCCTTCGGATCGGGACGTTAACTGGAGTCTGAAAAAAGACTCATATAATGTACATGCATACTTAAAATTGAATTGGACAATGATCTACTTGTAATAAAGTAATCTATAAAACTACTCCCTCTCGGTGTATGGCAAGTATACTGACCACAAAAATAACCTAATGTACGTCCGTTTAAAATATGAATCTGATTGTCCGTACAAAAATCAACCAACCACTTACCATACTGATTTACAGTATGCCTATCGCAAGAAACACGCAGAAGAATGAATTCATGGTTGCCGTCATGGGCTAAAGGTAAATATGGTTCATCTTCTTTGTCTAAACAATCAAGCTAGGAAACAAACGACGTTCGGAGGGCTTACGCAACTTCAAGTCCTCAGGTGGAACAAATTTGGTCATTCTATTGATCTTGGCCGGAGACATTGAAACTAACCCCGGTCCAAGGTTTCGTTGTGGGCTGTGCAACAAATATTGCAAAGACTCTCAGAAATGGGTAGAATGTGAGGACTGTGAAAAGCGTTTTCATTCCTCGTGTTCTGAATTGGATTAAAACCAATTGCTAGAGCTTGAAATTGGAATTGGAACTTGGTATTGCAAAGATTGCAAAGCAGACTATGCAGTGGTGATGTTCTGAATGAACATCAGGTCGTTAAGTGTGACCAGTTTGAAATGTGGATTCACACTGATTGCGCTTTCCTTTCAGATGCCGAGTATGGCAAACTGGTAAACTCGAGTTGTTCATGGATATGCCCGAAGTGCGAGTTCTTTCATTTTTCTGACTCGTTCTTCAGCGAACCTATAGAACTGGAAGAAAGAAATAAATTTGAACCTACATAGGTTTCCTAGATACTCACCAACCACATATTGTGGCTATTTAGGAAACAATGGAGCGTGATAGCTCAGTGGTTAGTGTACTTGCCTCTGACGCTAGAGGTCACGAGTTCGATCCCCGGCAGTGGTGTGAAAATTTCGGTGTCGGAACACGTTCCATTGGCATCATTTGCAGGTATGAATGCCATAAAGTCCACCGTCCTTCGGATCGGGACGTTAACTGGAGCCCCCCCCCCCACCCCCTGTGCAGGGAGAACCATCCCCTGTGCAGGTTTAAGAACCCTACCGTAATTACATGATTACTGTGTAGGCTTTCATCCTGCAAAACTGGAGTGTATGTAATATACACCGTCTGTGTCCCCTGATGTGGTTAAGGCGAAACCGGAAGAAAGAGAAAGAAAAACAAAGATTGACAGTTCAGTTATGACTTCGGAGCTTTTCCCTGAAACTTGCGAATACAGTGTGTACAGAAAAGACAGAAACACTCATGGCGGAGGGGTGATGTTGCTCGTTCACAGAGACAACTCTCATATGCCATTCATGGAACTGGAAAACGATTCAGAATCTGTTTGGGTTAAGGTTTTTGCAAACAAAACTTCCCACTTTATTGCAAGCTGGTATCGACCACCTAACGACAATGTCGAAAACTTCCTGTTATTTAAAGATCAGCTTGATCGCATTATGTCTCAAAATAAGGGTAAAAAACTGCCAGCAGTACATGTGCTAGGTGACTTCAACTTCAGAGAGATTGTTTGGACAGATAGGCTCAGCAAACAAGGCACGATGCTAGTCCGTCAGAGGGACAGGTGTTGGTTGACATCATGAATGATCATGGCTTGGAACAGGTTGTTGACTTCGCTACTCGAGATAGAAACACTTTGGATTTGATTCTTACAACTTTGCCAGGACAGTTTGGGGGCATTCAATCCCCAGACAAACTAAGCGATCATGACTCGAGATAGAAACACTTTGGATTTGATTCTTACAACTTTGCCAGGACAGTTTGGGGGCATTCAATCCCCAGACAAACTAAGCGATCATGACATTGTCTCTGGATTTTTGAAAATCTTCATACTACCTATAATAGAAACCTCATAGAAATGTGTATACATGTAACAAAAGGATTACTATATATGAAACTATGAGGAAGGATGCCCTAAAATTTGCAAGAGAGAAATACTTTAATGGTCACAGACATTCGGTCTGTCCAGGAGAACTTTGATTTGATAAAGTCTTTCATTCAAGCTTCGTCCGAAAATCATATCCCCTCCAAAACTAGCAGGTCTATATCTTTAATTCATTGGATCACACCAGAAAGAAAAAAGAAAAATTCGGAGGAGAAATAAGATGCCAAGGCAAAAAAGTTGGGAAGTGGTAAATTGAGAGCAAAATTTGAAAACTTGAGACGAGAAATTAAAAATGACATCAGAAGTCAGCACGAGCTGTATGTAAATAACTTGATGAGGCCTAATTGGCCGAAACTAGCTAGTCTGGCCCAGAAAATACGTACACTCCATATTTTTCACTTCTGTGGTGTATTCCTTGCTTCCAAAGGATAACCCTTTTATAGAACATATTGGTAGGTGATGTAAAGGCAAATCCCAGTGACTTCTACAGATATATCAATAGCCAGAAGAAAGATAGGCAAGGTATCCCACCCCTTAATAAAAGAGGAGGGAACGGGGTTGCTGAATCTCCGAAAGGGCAGAGGAATTGGTTGGTCAATTCAATGATGCGTTTGATAAAACTGAGTTCAACGAGGTTCCATTGACTGGAAGATCGGCCCCTTTTATGGAAAATATTGTTGTATCCTCGGCGGGAGTGATCAAGTTACTTAAAGTCTTGAACCCTTCTAAAGCCTTAGGGCCTGATGAGCTTCATCCTAGAGTCCTAAAGGATGTAGCAAACGAGTTAGATCCAGTTTTTGCTAATCTTTTCCAACAATCTCTCGATACGGGTGAAATTCCCAAAGAATGGCTCCTAGCGAACATCTGTCCACTTTTCAAAAAAGGGGACAGGGCTCTTGCTCGTAATTATCGCCCGGTGTCACTGACCTGTGTTTTGTGTAAATTGCTTGAACACATAGTCCACTCAAACATCATGGCCCACTTGCATGAACATAAACTTTTGTCAGACAGTCAACATGCATTTAGGAAAAGGCATAGTTGCGAAACTCAGTTGAGCACGGTTATTAATGATTGGGCAAAATTCCAGGACAAATGGGGGGGGGGGGGGGGGGGGGGGGGGGTCAGGTAGACACATTTATTCTAGACTGCGAGAAGGCTTTTGACACCCCTCCTCATGAACTACTTAAATCCCAATTTTTTGGTTAGGGAATTGGTGGGAACACTCTCAAATGGATAGATTCCTTCCTTTGCTACAGAAAACAGCGTGTTGTTGTTAATGGTGAATCTTCAGTATGGGCAACAGTTTTGTCTGGGGTCCGCAGGGTACCGTTCTTGGTCCTCTATCGTTCTCCCTGTACATCAATGATATTTCGACTGACATTGACTTAGAAATAAGACTGTTCGATGGTGATTGTGTTTGTTACCGGGAAATTAGAGATACAGATGACTCACTGAAACTTCAGGCTGACATAGATAGATTAGGATGTTGGGACCGAAAATGGGGCATGAGATTTCAGCCAGTTACATGCAATATTATGCAGAAAACTAGGAAGAGATCTAATAAAGTTGAGGCTTCTTACACTTTCGAGGGAACGGTCTTCGAAAATGTGAATTTCATTAAATACCTTGGTATGACAATCACTCACGATTTGAGATGGAATACATATATTTGCAACATGTGTACAAAGGCGAATAGAACACTTGGTTTACTGAGGCGAAATCTTCATCAGTGTCCTCAGGATGTGAAAGAGACAGCATACAGGGGACTTGTTCGCCCGATCTTGGAATATGGTAGTTGCATCTGAGACCCAAGCGGAGTGGTCCTTAATGAAGAAATTGAAAAAGGTCAGAATAGAGTTGCTAGATTTGTTACTGGAAATTGCTGCTTTGAAACTGGGAGCATGAATGCAATTCTAGGAAAATTAAGATGGGAGTCTCTCAAGAAAAGGAGATGAGACAGTAGGCTCATACTCTTATACAAAGGTCTAAAGGGTGATGCCAGCCCCATCATATGACCTTGTTCCCCCAGCTAGGTACTGCAGAAAGCACCATTCAATGACGTTTCCGACCCTTATTGCAAGAACTGATATTTATATAGAATCGTTCTTCCCCCGAACCATTAGAGATTGGAATGCCCTTCCAGACTCGATTATTTCGATCGCTGAAGGTGCTGAGGATTGTGTAGCTAAGTTTACCTCTTTGGTTAGAGCTAGGGACTAACTTCCCATATCACAGGTCCTAGTGTATGAATGTCATTTGATGTGTCACCAGTAACAGTTCTGATTCTGAAACCCCACCTTCTCTCGTGCCTCCACCGCCGATACGTGATTTTTGTCGGGTGGAATACGTTCGTAGTCTTCTACCAGAAGCCGTTCGAATGCTACAAAGCCGCTCTTGCCCCTTGTCTGCACTCGCATGTCCACGATGTCTTGAACATATCCGAAGGCGAGGGCGTGGTGGTATTGGAGTCTGTAGAGTTCGCGGAGCTGTCGATGGAAGTTCCGTAGATGGACAAAAGTGTAGACCTTGTATTCTTCGTGGGATAGAAAGAGGTCTGTGCGACCCTGGAATAGAGCGTGCAGGTCCTCGAAAAACTCGCCACTGGTGTCCTGTCCCCTTTTCCGAAAGGCGATGGGGGAGGCACGAGAGAAGGTGGGGTTTCCACTCTTTGTTGGATATTTTTGTATCGTGCGTGGCCGATTCCATAGATCCTCCTTGCCTCTCGGAATCCCAGCTTGCCCGAGCATATCTCCTCGAAGGCCTCGGTTGGGATTTTGCTTCCTGCTGGCATGGTTTGTCCCTGGATCGATGTGTTCCTTCTGGATGTTCTCATTGTTCCCACTCTCTAATTGGTGTTTCCACCTGCCCCCACGTGTTGTTGCTAGCCTGTTGCCATGCCCGTCGTCGTGTGCGATACCTTCTTCCCCTTCTTTCGGCGCTTCCTCCTTCCCCGCAGGAGGGCCGAGCGCGCAAGGTCTTCTCGCAGTTTTGCGTTCTCGACCTCCAGCTCCGCAAGGTCTTCTCGCAGTTTTGCGTTCTCGGCCTCCACTTCCCTCCGCCGCTGTCTTTCTTTGCAAGCTTCCTACAGTCCCACATTCCCAAGTGCGATGTTGCGCAGCTTGGCGTTCTCCTTCTCCAGCTCCTCTCGTCGCCATTCCGCCCCTTCTCCGCAGGCCTGCCGTGCAATGGTCGAGGTATCCTTGTCCTCCTGTGATTTGTACTTAGCAAGCTTGCACACTGTTGTGTGCTGTAGTTCTGCGAGGTCGTCGTAGTCGGCTTCTAGCTCTAGAATTCTATTTGTGTCTGCTTCTTGTTTCTCTCGGTAGGCTTCGGCTCTTGCTTGCTCTGCCTCGTCCTTGGCGTGCTTGGCTTCGGCTCGTGCTTGCTCTGCCTCGTCTTTTGCTTCCTCGTTCTCCAAGCCTTGCCGAATACGGAGAACCCGTTGTTCGCCTACCCCATATCTCGACTTCGCTGCCCGTATCCCAATCTCGCCAGAAGCGATGTGCCGAATGGCTTCTGCGGACAGTTGTGTTTTCCCAGGCATTGCAATGCTTTGTGTCCCCATTTCGCTAGTTCGGTGTACCTACCCTTTCCCTATCTGGTGCGTGCGTGTTGGGTGTCCCTATCTGTGTGTGCATACTGGGTGTCCCTATCTGTGTTCTGGTTTGTGTATTTTGGGTGTCCCTACTCTGTCCTTATCTGTGTGCATTGGGGGTTTCCCTACCTGTGTTCTGGTGTGCGCATGCTGGGTGTCCCTCCCCTGTCGCTATCTGTGTGCATGCTTGTATTCCTACACCGTCCCTATCTGTATGCTTGGTGTCCCTAGGGAGGAGGGTGTTCTCACCTTAGTCCCAGAACCTACATTGTGTATACTACTCATACTTATATTGTTTTGCCGTAATAAACTCTTGGGAACTACAATGCTGGCAGTAGAGCTACCTCTATAGTATTTTAGCCATACGGCTGAATTTTTCTAGAATGGTTGCTGAATTTTCAAGAATAATTTTTTTCAGTGAACATGGTTAATGACATTTTATGTAACAATGACATATTGGAGCCAGTTTTATTAGATGTGTCGAATCCTTCGATAGTCTTCATCATCATCGCCATCATCATTATTATCATCGTCACCATTAAAACCAACATCTTCATCATCACCAACACCACCATCACTATTATCACATCATCAAGCTCATTCTTCCACCATATTCATGTTGTCCTAAACAGACACAGCAAACGAAACACACCAGATTCTTAAGGCTAAAATAGCATAGAAATTTCTTAATAATTGACAATTATGGTATATTTCTTTGGCTCATAATAAAAGTACTTTTGCAAGACCGAAACAAATGCAAACATTGGTTTTCATACTTCCAAAAACCTGTACTTAGCAAATATACAAAGTAAATTTGTGGTAAATAGGTGGCTAACCAGATTTTGTGGGTCTGGAAACCCTACTTAAAGGGGGAAAAAAACACACACACACACAAACACGAAGCTACGGTAATCAAATAATTTAACCCATTGTATACTGGTGGACCCTTCCATTGCTATATGTTGACCAAGTCAACTTGTCATATTAGGGGGGTAGGTCATTTTTATGCCCCCCCCCCCCCCACGAATCTTTAATTCGGAGGGGGGGGTATAGTTTTTGCCCTGTCTGTCTGTTTGTTTGTTTGTCTGTCTGTCCATCACAAAATCTTTAACCTTGGCCATAACTTCAAAAGTATATGACCTAGCCTCATGAACTTTCACACATCCCTTATACTTAAAAATTGGCTCCCACGGGGGCATTGGTGGCTTACAGTGACAGTTTTTTTCTAATTATTCTATTTTGAAGGAAAATTCTGTTAGCAAATAGTGCAGGCCCTGATCAGACGCGCGGGGCCTGTACTGTTTGCCAAGGTAGCCCTTTAGGGGTTTCCCACATGCATGAGTCCCTATGAAAATTTCCGATGACATGTTTTTTGTTGTTGTTTTTTTTTTTTTTGGGGGGGGGGGGGGGGATGGGGGGTGGGTGGGGGGGGGGGGGTGGGGTGGGGGGGGGCAGGATTTAGGTTTATTTTGCCCATTCTTTCTTCAGAAGGTATGTTGTGTGTACACGTTAGCATCGCTTTATCGAGGGGATTCTAATTGGAACACACTATACACACATTCTAAGCCTGCCTGGGAAAGAGGTACGAGTCGGGTCCCTCTTTAAAATCCTAGCGGTATCTTTGGGCAGTAGGGCTTGAGGTGTCGGGTAAACGTCCCACAAAATCGGAAGCAACTTCTCAAGAATGACTAATATAGTGTTGACGGGGACGTAAATCCTCAGCATAAACAAACAGACATTCTGTCTTTTGTAGAACATGAAAAAGATATCACTAATTCTAATACACTTGCGTATGTAACGCAACGTTTGATTGGATAACTTGAGCCCCGCCAAGCGAATTTTTGTCTTCGAGCATTCCGTCATGAAAAATTTTAACTGCGCATGCCCAGCCATTCAGAGGGGCCAGGGATATGGTTTTCTGTCTGAAGGTTCCTCTTGATTCACTGCTTGTATGAGCAAGCAGCGAAGGTTCTGGCGAGACTGCGCGGATGCGCAGGCTCGCCTGAACCTTCGCTGCTCGCATAGGCGATAAGTACCAAAAGCGCTAGACGGGCCCACTTCATATATCATGTGATATACAGTCGGAAATCAGACGTCATCATGTAACGTCGCTTTTAATTGGTCAGTATTTGGTTTTACGCTGCTCACTGCGCTTACCTTTCATGTTGTGTTGGTGAACTTCATGCAATGCCTAAAACTTACCTCATTGCCCTAATGGATAAGATGGGTCTCAAATCAAAGATAAATGTCTTACCATACATTTTCTATGGGTCATACGTTCAGAAATGGGTAAATCATGTATAAAATGGGGAGATAACTCTGATACTAGAAAATGGTATAATCTGCATAGAAGAGAGAAGCAAATTGGGTGATGAAGTTTTACCGTTACCTGCTTATAGTTTTTAGTTTATATCCATAAATAGAGAATACCAGGTTCGTGTCTTTTGATATCAAGTTTATCAGGCAAGGCTTCGAGAACGCTTGTAGAATCGCGAGGCTTGCCGAGCGATTCTACATGCGTTCTCGAAGCTGAGCCTGATAAACTGGATATCAAATGACACGAATCTGGTATTCTATTTATCAGTTTATCCTCTTCAACACTCTTAAATTAACAATTCACGATCAGTTATTGTTGATCCCCAGTGCATCCGAGCATTCTATTGGTCGATATATTTTGTATCAGCTGACCATATTTTCCTATAATTTTTTTTTCAGGTAATTTTTCCAATTTTTCCAGTAACAATAACATTGCTGTCATTTTCCAGTAATCCGGTTCATTCGTAAAAGTGCAAAGTTACAATTGCATTGTAACGCATTGACCTGATAAAGATATGCTATCTCAGTATAAGAGAGCTTTATCACGTCAACGTGATATTGTACTTTTACGAATGAACCGGATTACTGGTAAATGACAAAAATGTTATTGTTACTGGGAAAATTGGAAAAATTACCTGAAAAAAAGATATCATAGGAAAATATGGTCAGCTGATACAAAATATATCGACTGCTAGAATGCTCGGATGCACTGAGGATCAACAATAACTGATCGTGAATTGTTAATTTAAGAGTGTTGAAGGGGATAAACTGATAAATACAATACCAGATTCGTGTCATTTGATATCCAGTTTATCAGGCTCAGCTTCGAGAACGCATGTAGAATCGCTCGGCAAGCCTCGCGATTCTACAAGCGTTCTCGAAGCTTGCCTGATAAACTTGATATCAAAAGACACGAACCTGGTATTCTCTATATAACACCGATGATGTTTTTACCGAGTTTTAGCTAATTTGGTAGAGGTTCACCCATGCAAGTGCCCATGTAGCTGGAAGACTTTTTTCTATTTTAGCTTTTGCGGCCATCTTGTTCATCTTAGCGGAGCGATTTTAGCAATTATCGTTGGTAGGCATCTAGGCAAAGTTCTCGTGAAGTTTAAATCAAATTTGCACAAGTGTTTTGGAGAATTTAGCACATCACGAAAACACGCCTATTTCATTTGACCCCCTTGAACCCTACTTTCATAAAGTAAAACTGGGGTTTCCGGGGGTATACCTTATTTTTCTTATTTCTGCTCTAAAATATAGATTGTGGGCCCTCGTTAGAACCGCCTCATCGAAGCGGTTCTAACGAGTGGCCACAATCTATATTTTGAACAGAAATAAGAAAAATATAACAATTTTTCATCTTGAAATTTTCATATTTTCGGCAATAAAGGTCGCAATGTATTTGTATAGGCGTGTTTGTGTAATGATTTAAGGCAATTTCGCTCATCAAAACAGAACCGTTTTAGCTATTTGGTAAAGGGTCACCTAACCAACATTCCTATGACGCTTGAATGAAATTGACCCAAGGGTAAAGGAGTTTTGTTTGAAGACTTTTTTATTTTTATTCTGGCGGACACCCTGTTTATCTGAGCGGAGCAATTTTAGCTGTTTTGGTAGGGAGCCCGCTAGGCAACTTTCCTGTGAATTTTGTTTGTTTGATTTGAGGTTTAACGTCCCCGTCAACACTGTAATGGTCATTTTGGAGACGTTGCTTCCAACTTTGTGGGACTTTTACCCGACATTGAGATGAAATGACATCTCAAGCCCTGTTGCCCAATGAAACTAATAGGGTTTATTAGCATGGACGGTCCGCCTCGCACCGCGGTTCCTGGACAGGCTTATGCCCTCTAAGTGGTTTTTACAGTACTAGTGTGCGGGCCGGATTCAGCTCTGCGTGGAAGCATCATGCAGCCCATATATTTCTTCAAGCCCCTATGGGCGGGGGCCGACATTCCTGTGAAGTTTGAATTAAATCGGTCCTAGGTTTCAAGAGATTTATGCACAAAAAGCAAATTGTGGTCATTTTTCTGCTTTTGGAGGTTCACCTCAGCAACATTCCTATTAAAATAGAATTAAAATTGGCCCAGTGGTAATGGAAGAACTATAGATTGAAAATATTTTTATTTTTAGCTCTGGCCGCCATCTTGTCATCGAAGCATAACACTTTTAGCTATTTTGATAGGGCGCCAATAGGCAATATTCCTGTGAAGTTTGCATCAAACTGGCCCAAAGGTTCATGAGTTAGCATTTAAAGCAAATTGTTGATGTTTTTCTATCATCTCAGCAACATTCATATAAAGCATGAATAAAATTGGGGTAAACGAGGAGTTGTCGTTTGACGAGTTTTCTACTTTTAGCTATGGCGGCTATCCTATTCATCGGAGCGATTTTAGCTTTTTTGTTGTGGATTCACCTACGCACGTTCATATGAAGTTTTAATCAAATCGGCCTAAGACCGGAATAGCTTACCGTAAGCACTTTGTACTCAGGTGAGCTAACAAGTGGCCGTATACACGTATATAAGTATTAAAGCTCCGCACCAGTCTGATATTTTTACGGTTTCATTAAGATCAAAATCATGTCAGCTAGTTTTAATAGTAACATTTCGTCTATTATTATATTATTCACATCGAGAAATGCTACTCTACTCTAGCACAGAACTGTCTGTTGCAGATAAAGCAACAGAGGTTAGAGGAAGGCAGCGCTGTTGGTGGTGCCTTAGCCACTTTTAAGGGTCCTGTGCAGTTTGTTCCAACGACTCTGTTGATAGGCTGAAGTCCTGGAAGAAGGCTTACAGGGTGATCTTGTAACGGTTCTTCTGACCAGATCAAGTTAGGAGTGTTTGTCAATTTCTAGTTGTCCATATATAATTTTCTTCGGCAAACGGCCCTCAAGCATCCTGGTAACAAGGCCTGTCCATCGTAACTGATCATGAATAATCTGCATCCCTGACCTTTTCAGGACTTCTATATCAGGAATCCTGTGTTGCCACTTAATATTTAAAAGTTGCCTAGGACGTGTTCTTTCTTTTCGCGTGCCGTTGTAAGCTGTCCACGTTACACATGCATATGACAGTGTTGGCAGCACCAACTATGCCGGCTTCCAGCTTTCTGTCAATATGTTCTATAAAAGGGTTATCCTTTAGAAGCAAGGAATACACCACAGAGCTGAAAAATATGGTGTGTATATGTTTTCTGGGCCAGACTAGCTAGTTTCGGCCAATTAGGCCTCATCAGTGACCCTCAGATATTTTCAAAATTCCACAATGGAATCAATGATCCCAAAGCGCAAGAAAATATAATCTACACTATGATGTAAGGCAGGGAGACGTTTTACCGCCGCCACACATTCCCACACACCAACTGTAGTGAAGTTAAATATGTTCTATAAAATGGCTATCCTTTGGAAGCAAGGAATACACCACAGAACTGATTCTACTTCGGTACCAAACACTACCACGTAGCTGGCCAAATGCTGCAGTAGCCTTGGCAATCCTGTCATTTTGGCTTCATCACAATGTGCACGGTTATTGACAGTGTGCCCCAAGGTAGGCATTTGCAGTCTTTGTAGCCACGTAAAATCGATTAAAGCCTCCAGGTATAATTCGTTTCACTGATCGTTCCAAGGCGGTTCTTCTGTCGCGGTTTATTTTTGTTATGGTTTGTCTTTGAGTGTTTGTATCGCTTATATTATTTTGTTTTGGATAGCCAATTGGACATTTTGTGGGAAAGTAACTGACCCATTTGTGTTTCCATTAGGGTCTGTTGTGCCATGTTTGTGTTGCTTTCCCTTTGGTGTCTCTGATTGGAGCTGTGGGTTAATTTTATCGATTCCTGATCATTGCCTTCACTTCTACTTTCACCGTTCATTGGGATGATGAACCATTTGTAAGGTTTGCGAGGTGCCAGGTGATAGATTACCTCAGTATTTTTATCTCGATTGCTTAGTCATTGCTGTCACAGGAGTCAGTTACTTAATCTACACATTTTTTTTGAGTGTTTTCACTAAGAATTCAAGTCTCGAAATGCGTACATAGTATTTTTTACAACGACAGGGAGAACCATCCCCTGTGCTACCGTAATTACATGATTACTGTGTAGGCTTTCATCCTGCAAAACCAGGAGTGTATGTAATATACACCTGCGGTAATGGTCAAATGTGACCGACGCAGTATCAGAAGATAGATAGATAGATAGATAGATAGATAGATAGATAGATAGATAGATAGATAGATAGATAGATAGATAGATAGATAGATA